>JAVKPL010014547.1:0-85285 GCA_032173675.1 Gastrolobium villosum
ATTTGTTTATTTTTTCGGATTATAATTTTTATCACTGGGCAAGAACTTTTAAATTTATTATAATAAAAAAATGTTGCACATTACCCTAACTCCATAAGGCCGTTACGCCACCCACACATATAGGCTTTTTGATCATTTTTCCCCTCGTTAATTAATTAATAACTAATTTGCTCCTCCTCCAGAACTATCCACCATCATGCCCTCATTTAATCGAGCAACTTGAATTTTTAATCGACTACATTGTGAAAATACAGAAAAAATGAAACACGACATTTAATCGACTACAAATTCAACTTGATCGATTAAATTTCGTGCACATTTAATCAACTAAATTAATTATGTAGTCAATTAAATGTCGCAGACCAGGATTTAAAAAAAAACCCATTTGGCAAAGGGGTTATTTTCAAACTCTAGTCGATTAAGAGCTCCCCAACATACCCTCTCTCCAACCAAGTCCGAGTCCCAAGCCTTTGAAGGTCCGATTGCACCATCATTGGTTTACATCTTGTGAAATTGACAATGTAGATAACGTTATGGACGAAATTCTTTTTTTTTTGTCAAAAATATTTAAAAATTTATTTTCGTCGAAACTTTTGACAAAAACTAAGTTTATTTTAAAATTTCGATAGAAAATTTATTTACGTATAAAATTTCGATAGATAAGAAATTTCGTCGCCATTCAACGAAAAGTATTCCGACAAAAAAACAAATACTATTTTGATGGAATTTTTATCATTTACAACGTAGAAATTTTGGCGAAAATATGATATTTTTGAGTAATTTTGTTAGAAATTTTGTCATTAATTCTCTATTTTTCTCCTACCATTTTTTTAACTCCCAACGAAGGGACATAAATATCCTCCAATTTCCTTCCCCTCCTTCCCCCTTGGATCCCCTTCCCTTCTCCTCCAAACTCCCAAACAAAGCCTTGGGTATAAATAACCAAGGTCAAGTTAGGCTTTAACATAAATGGACTATGCTTATGTAAATTATTTCAAATTTGACTTCACTTTTTAGCCTAATACAAGCCAAATTATTAGTTTAGTGTGGCTTGTTTTAAAAAATATAAAGTTTGGTTTGACCTATCAAGACTTCAAAACTTATATATTGCACCCGGTAAATTGTATGTTATAAATATTTTGTACAATAGATAAACATAACTCAAAATATTGATAATTTAACCACGTTGTTAAAAGTAAAAAACATTCAGTCAAATTGAATTATATTACAAAGCAAAAAATATGAAAAATGAAGAATTACTATTAGCTCTGAAGATATCCACCAACCAACTTACATGAGGATTTCCCAAGAAAAATAAATAAAGAAAAACAAATAAAAAATATGCACAAAAGTACATCCCAAGCAAAAACAAGATATGTAGATGCATGCAACACGTTATCTAGCACCGATGCTGACACGGGACACGAGACACGATATGACACGACATTCTGACATGTTAATTCTAAAAAATGTTAGATTTTGACACGTTAGGACACGTTTTGATATTAAATAATATTTTTAATTTGTGTAGTGTATATTGTATTTAATATTCAATAATTTATCAAAAAATGAAACTAAACTTGTGATATTTATCAATTTTGCAAAAAAACATGAGATATCACAAATATTTATATTAAGTTCAATAAAATGGTAATCATAATCAACGAATCTAATAGGTGGAACTAAAAACTCAACACAACGGAACTTTTGAACCTTTTTTTGAATTTCTATAACGCGTGTCGAAGTGTCGGTGAGTGTCGAGAAGTGTCGGACACGACACGTCAGGGTTTTTGACAGTGGCGGAACCATGTATTGGCTGGGTGGGGCCTCGGCCCGGGCTAAATTTTAACAAATTGTATTTGTTATATATAATTATATATCAAAATTTGACTTGGGTTCACTTTGCACTATCTAAAACTTAAAATATTTTTGATAAAAGATTTGGGTAAGTTGTATTATGTTATGTGTTCAATTTTCACTTATATCAAAAATGGGTTCACTTTTTCTATAGTCGATGTAGATAACTTACATGTTAAGCCCAAAACGACATCATTTTAAGGAGAAAATCAAGGTATTTTTATAATTATAATTTATTTCATGAATTATAATAGTCTTTTTCATTATAATTTTTTAATTTTTCAACCCAAAACGACGTCATTTTGAGAGAAAATATAGATAACTTATTTACATTCACTTTAGAAACATTAAAACCATAAAAAAATATTTTTAGTAAAATTAAAAAATATTTAATAAAATTATAATTTTTCTTAATGCTGCCTGCTCAGGTGCTCTGTACTTAATATAATTTAAATATATTATGATATAAATTAACTAAAATTAAGAAAAATAAATACACATAATTTTTTGGCCCGGGCTCAATTTAGAACCCGGCTCCGCCACTGGTTTTTGAAATATCGGTGCTTTATAGACAACACATATAAAAAATAATAATAAGATATTATTTTATTAAAATAAAATATTATTTAATAAAAAATATGAGTCCATTTTGCAGTGAGGTCAAACCTACTAAAATAGGTTTATTGGCTGATTTATAAACCAGCCTTTTAATGAGTAAGCCTATATTATTTTTAAAATGGACCCAGATAAACCAATTTGTAAGCCGTGACAACGCCCCTGTTAACAACACAGATTGCATTGACCTCAATGTCAGGCTCTTCGCACTAATCGCTATTTGTGCCCAGCGGTCATCGTCATTGAGCTCTTTGTGATCGTCCCTTATGCTTTTTCGTCACCGTTTTCCATTGTTTCTCTCTCCCTACTCCCTGGGAGCAAATGAGTTTGGACAAACTGTTACTTTAATTTGATTTTGTGATGTTTGTTTAATTGCTCTTAACTTGTTTGATATTATGCCTGAACCACCATATCCCTTTTTAAATATTAACATTTTAGTTTGTGGGTAGAAAATTTCTATTATTTATTTGCTCTCTATAAATATTAGGTGACTACTCACAACGATTTTGACTTCCTAGCTGCACATATGTATTAACTACTAGTCACAATCTGAAAAGAAAATTATATGGGAAATCATTTTCTCGTGTAATAGGAGATAGTTTTCTCATGTCATGAGACATCAAAACTCGTGTTGTCCTTTTTGGTTTTTCTTCTTTTTTAACAAATGATGAGTCCCACCACTTATTGTATTTATGACATGAGAAATGATATCTCATGTGACATCAGAAAAGAGAAACCCAAATTATATATTACATAATAACTAGTTGTTCTTCTGCATTATAGAAACAAATATAATAAGTTAATAGAACCCGGAGGCATGGATAACATTTATAACATAAAGTGTTGGTGCGTCAAATAAAAACATAAACAAAGTAAACACATAATTAAAGTACACTAAACAATATTTGTAAAGCAAATCTATAGAGCTATGTACCCTGTGTGGTACATGTTCCTTAATGCTTCAAGCTGAATATTTCCATGCTTCAGAAAGGAGATATACAACAAATCATTTGTTGTAATGGGCATGCAGATTTCTCTTGGAGATTGGCTATGCTTCCTGTTCAAGATAACAATTCCTCGTGGTTGACCTTCACGTGGACACTAACAAAAAGAGAAAAGAAAAACAGGAACTTCTGAAGTTATGATATTTGATCTATAAAATTATTGTTTTTCTTCCAACATGAAGTTGTTTGTTATTAAAACTTGTTATTTTCAAGTGTATATACAAGACTATTACTAGATTAAGCTTAAAAAATAACAAACAACTTCATAAACCACTCCCAGATAAACCCCACCCCACAGTCACTAGTCGGGTTTAACGGAAAATGACTTTTTTTATGAAGTTGTTTGTTAGTTTTTAAGCTTAATGTAGTATTAGACTATTAGTCTTGTATATACACTGGAAAATAACGTTTTAATATCTTGAATTATTTAAATAAAATTATAAGTGTAACACTACTAAATATAATATAAATTATTCTATGCCATGAAGAAGTCTTAAACTTTTAAAATGGTGAAACAAATGTTGATGATTAATGAGAAGCCTAGAAAGAAAGAAAGAAAAGAAAAGAAAAAAGGGGGTGTATGTTAAATTTTTACCTCAGCATCCATCAGCTACAGGCTTGAATCCGTGTTGCATGAGCAAATGCTGAATTGTTTCTCATATGATTTTCACATTTTGGTATTGGCATTACCGCTTCAAAAGCTTCAACAAGCAGTGCCACCTTCTTCTTCCCAGCTGGAGCAAGTTTTGTGACAACTTGTCTGAGTGCAGAATCAAGCATCCATTCATCTGCATTTTTTCTGTCATCCACCATTTGATGCCTCAGATCAACCTTTTCTGGTTCTGGTTCAGGAACCAATGGAAGGAAATTTGGCTCTCTTGGGTTGAATTTTCTCATTTCATTATCATCATCTTCAGTGGGATTCTTTCTCCTAATTGAACCTTTCCAACACTTGCTTGTGTTTTTCTCTTCACCACCTATGCAACTTGTGCTTTGGAACTTAATAGCTTTTCCTTGATCTTCCTCCAACAAGTCCTGGCCCTGAACAACTGTGGTTTCTTCCTCAGGCTCATCAAACAAATGAAGCTGGTTCTCCTCATAATAGTTGCTACGGATATCATCTAACCATGTCACAGAAACACCATGAGAACTCTCTGATAAGGACTCAACTTTTGAGTCACTGTCCTCTGTGTAGACACTTGAATCAGCATCCTTTTCTTGATCGAATCTGCAAAATTGCTCCTCCTCCCACTCCATATCATAGGCTTTGGCATCAGAATCATCCATGTCAACATCCCCCATGTGTTCCTCATCACTGCAATAGCTTCCCATACTTATTTCTTCATGAGTCAAACCAGGCTTGTGATCTTCATCTGCATCTTCTGCATTTTGTTCTTGTGGAAAATCCCCCTTTGTATCTACTTCAGTTGCAACATCATCAAAGGAATTTTTCAAGTCCTCCTCAAGATCAATCTGAGACTTAAGGGGAGAAGGAGTATCAGTAATGCTCGAAGTAACATTGTCATCATCCTCTATTGTAGACTTGTTATCTTCTTGATCCTCAATCTCTTCAAGAAAATCAATTTTCCCCATTTCTTCTGCTTCTTCTGTTGGTTTTGCATCCTTTTCCTTAGCATAGATTTCAATAAAGATATCCATGCCAATTTCATCATATGAAGGTTTTGCATCAAAGACATTCTGCTCAGTATCAGAATCCTTCTTCTCTGTCTCATGGGGAACCTTCAATCTCCGAGGGCTCAGAGCTTCTAACTTAACGCGCTTCTGGGTCTTCAAAAGGCGCTTCCTTGATGACATGAAGCTCTTCAATGGAGGCAAATCAGAATGGTGATGACCATTAAGAGAACAATATGTATAAGGGCAAACCTTCATGATTGAAGTTCCCTCTGACTCAGTTCCCCCAGGATTAATCATAAGGTATTGAGGGAACTTTGAGTTTTTCAAAGTTGAAGAACATGTAGCTTTTTGTGGTGCACTCATATCAGCACATATAGCAGCTCTGGTGGATTTGCTGGGACAAGTTCTAGAAGCTTTGAAACTAGTAGTCTTTGTCAATGTTCTCACCAAACTCAAACTAGATGATCTTGTCAATGTTTTTGCAGGTTTTTTACTAGAAGCATAAATATCTTTTGAATCACTAGAGAATTTTCTTGGCACATTCTTAAAATCAGAACCAGATTGAGTGTTCTTATGGCTCACCAGGAAAAGTTCCTTTTTTGCATGTGAACTACTTGTGGGCTTCATGTAATTGGGTGAACCATATGTTGTTCTCACCAAAGGTTGATGCTTCTGTGGAGATGCTGCTGTTGTTGGGACATGAAGAGATTGTGGCTTTCCTGGTTGAGAAAAGCTTCTCCTTGAAGGTGATGATGATTGAAGACCCTTATGATCAGAAAGCTTGATAGACCTTGACTTCTTCATTTTCTTCTTCATATCAGCTCCTCTACTTTTTCCATCTTGGTGCTGAGAAGAAGATAGCTTCATGTTTGATTTAACATGTTCAGCTTGGATATTTGGCACCTTTCTTTGAACCATATTCCAAGGAAACAAAAAACCACAAGATGAAACAAGCGGCAATAAAGGAATAAGAAATTGGGTTTTCCTTCCTTGGCTTTGTGGAGTTCAAGCAAAGGAAGAAAAGAAACCTTGGTTGTAGTTTTTTTTTTTCTTATGAGGAAGTTCACAAGGGAAAGAAAGAAAGAAAAGGAAGAAGGCTTGAAAGCCAAACAACCAGAGAGATTCTACCCCTCTTGGTTTGGTTTTGTTTGCAGAGGTTTGCTTTGTGTTTTTCTTTTTGTTTATTTTCAACTATGGTTCGGCAGATGAATGAGAATTTGAATATTGGTGTGATAAGTTTTTGATGCTGACTTGCACTAGCAGGCGGTTTTGGGAGATTATTTATAGTGAGTAGGGACCACCATTTTTTAGGTGGTGCATTAGTGTAAATAGTAGGATAAAATTGGAAAAATGGGAAAATAATAGGAATAAAAAGATTAAAAAAAATAATATTGTGAGAGGGAGTACCAAAAGATTCAGGGATCCTAGACCATATTAAATATTTCCCGATTTTGGGGCCCATTCAGCATTTTCTTACTTTAATTATTAGTATATATTTGTAAGATTAGAATTCCTCAATGGCTGGGACTTGATTGCTTTTTTAAAACATAAAATTTTTGCTGATTTGATTTCTCAACTCATCTACCTGCAAATGACTAAATTACCCTTCTGTTGGTTTTGGTGAATATGAATGTATGAAGACAATATGCATTTTGCACTTGCTTGGGCAGTCTCTTGATTGAATCCACGTAGGAGAGTTATAGGGATCACATTTCAATTAATTATAGGTGTTAATTATCATAAATAATTTGATATCAATTAGGCATTAATTATCATAAATAATTTGGCATTAATTATGGATACTTGATTTTCTTACACTTTATTTTTAATTAATAAAACAAGCGAAATGTACTTCCTAACACACATTGTTTTTTTTGTTTTTTTTTTTTTCTCAAACAAGTTGTGTATGAGAAAAGATGTATCAAAATGGCTGTAAATATCATTTCCCTTCTAACCGGTGTTAAGAAACCCGTATCAATCCGGTTGGGTCGACTTGGGAACTAGTAAACTGGTCATATGATTAGTTTGGTTGAAGCAACGAACCGGTCATACATCAAAACCGGTGCGACCCGACCGATTTTCATGAAAACCGGTGACGCGGCCCAGTCCAAAAATAAATAAATCATAATAGACATATTTGAATATTTTTTTTTGTTTATTGACTTACATAAGTTATGTACCTACAACACTAATATTATCTCAATTATGCATTATGCAGAAAATTTTGATTTAATTTATAGTTAGAGATGTCATTTTCAGAACCTAAAGTCTCATATCATGATCATTATATTTTTGTTTGATCTTTTATTGAATAATAATATGTGATTTATTATTTTTTATATTAAAATATTTGAAATTCTTATATTTTTTTAGATATTTGCGTATGTTTATAATTTTTTAATATAAATTATAAAATTACACATAACTATCGGGTCATGCGGTTGAACTAATGATCCACTGGTTGAACCTGTGACTCAATAATCCAGTACCTAAACCAGATCAATGACCAGCCCAATTTTAATAATATTCCTTCTAACATATGAGTTATTATTGTCATCGCCAATTTTAACACAAATTCTACATCATAAAAAGGTAAAGCTGTAATAAAAATCCTTTCCCCAAAACGTTGTTCATCATTTTTATTTTTATTTATGTTTTTTATAAAACAAAAAATCGCGTAAAGTCTATTGGTCAACATTGTATGACATTCTGTCTTGCCATTTGATATATTTAAGCCTGGGTCCCCCTAATTAATGTTTACGTTAGTTTTTCTGTGTCTCATTACATTGAGTAAAAATTAAGAGGACTTTTTTCACCAAAAATAAAAAATAAAAAATTAAGAGGACTTTTCAAAGAAGCATAAGAAAAAAAAAAAAAAAAAAAAAAGCATAAGAAATTTTTAAAGATTTGTCAAAAAAAAAAAAAAATATTCTAACTATCAAAATTTTCTACTACTAACGTATTACCTATCTAATCACCATTGAATTAAAAAAAGACTGTTAAAAAGTTTTTGAAAAAAAGTGAAAAGGTTGATCCAATGATGATTAGATAGATAGTGAGATGGTAGTAGAAGATTCTGGTAGTAAGAATATCCCTCCTCAAAAAGAAAAGGGAAATACGATAAATTTCTCCATCGGTTTAAGATTTGTTAAGATTATGGGAAGTAAAATTTTTTAGTAAAGGTGGACTGCGCAAATTTTGTTTACAATATGAAGAATTCGTATTATGAAAATGCTTTTTTAATAACGCAAGTATCACTGACTTTGAAATAGAGAATCTAAAAAGTAAAAAATAAAACGAAGTGAAACTTAAAAGCTTAATATCATGGCACCTGAAAACAAAAATCATAATAAATGAAGGGAAAAGAGTGAATTATTTTAAAGGAGTCAAAATTATGTCATTTTAAGTGAGAGAAAGAGATAAATCATGGAAGAAAGAATAGAGGGAGATTTTTTTAAAGATGTGGATTCATCTCTCTGTGAGAGTGAAAGAATGTAAGGTGTGTCATTTAAATGAACAGATATATTAAAATATTTTTCATGATGTAATAATTACATAAACGAAATCTAAAAACATATGATAATGTACAATCAAAAAATAAACACAGGGGTAGTAAAATAATTTCAGCATGCTAATTATTGATTTCAATATTTCCAGGCGAAGACAAATTTTTATGTTTTAAAACAATAATAATTGGAAAGGAACCCAAAAACAAGAGATTTTTTTATTTATTAATGGCAAGTAACATTTGGGAGGCAGAGACTAAAGCACCGTGGAAAAGACAAAGCCTTGTGGTCGGCAAACATGGGCTGCTAGTGGACCCTACAAGCGACATGTAGTCCACATTTGCAGACGCTCCTCTTCTCTACATCTCAACCAAAGATTCAAAGAAATAAAGCTTATAAAATAGAAAGTGATAACTGATAAAGTAACAAAGACATATAGAAGAGTTTATCATTTATCATTTAACATGACCACAAAAATTTGTCTACACTCACAACATTTTGTGGGGCCCGCATCAAAAAAAGAAAACTCCGACACAATCACTCTTCCTACAACATAACTCTTATAAAACCCCAGATAAAATACCCCATTCAGATATATGGTCATCCTATTATATGATCCTTCTTTGTAGGACACGCCACCGCCCCATGCTTGCTTAATGGTCCTAAACTATTTGAGAATGGTCTTTAAATTTAAAGGAACTACCAGCCCTTTCTTTGTTCTTAAGTAGTTTTCAAATTAGTTTAGAATCAGTTTGTGGAAAGCGTGATAAAAGTCCAATGTGATGTTGTCATAATGGAAAAAATAGAAAGATAAAAAGAGTTCAAGATGAGTTTTGGAGAATTTGTTCGTGTTTGTTGCCCATTGATTGGCATGAAAGTTCTCATGGGAGTGGCTGCTATGGTGTTGTTCACATGTATAACTATATTAATTTAGCTATATTCAAATGTTTTTTTTTTTTTTTTTTTACTTTTGCCCCTAATTAAATTAAAAGTTATAAACTTTGCCCCGCAAAATTATATATCATATGTCCATGTTTGACCATTGAGATCATATAATCGATTACAATGTCCATGTAATCGATTACATCACGATTAACTAACTGATGTAATTGAGTACTCCAGTTTACGATAATCATTGGTGGACCTATGTTTGTGCAACTATGTGTAAATGCTGACACAATTTTTTTTTTTTTGAGGGGGTAAGAGTAAAGTAAATTTTGCGTCCTCAACAAAAATCACGGGGCCCTATTTAATCTCTTAGAAGAAGAAAAAGTCGACTCGTAATTCTCTGGATTTTCCAAAATATACCCAGTTAGTCGAAATTGTGGTTCCACTAAAATTCAAAGAAGACTCAAGTTAGTCCCTCTGAACGTGATATATTTGATAAGATTGACGAAGAAGATATAACGCATATTTTCAATGAATGAAGAATCGAAGAATGCTTTTGTGATCGTTATATTTTCAATGAATGAAGAATCGAAGTTTTCTTTTCTTTTCTTGTTTATATTCTTTTGTATTTTAATACATTTAAGACTTTCTTTTAAAAAAAATTCGGGGGCAACTGAACCCCCGCCCGTAAGTGTGCAAATATAAATAACATTTTCTTTAAAAGGTCGTGGACACACTTAGGGGATAAGATATTTTTCAAACCATTTCACTTCTTAACTCATTACTTTCATACATTGAAAAACCACACATTTTACTAAAATAAAATGTAACAAAATCTATTCCTAAAAACTCCTCAATACGTCGAAATCTCCAAGGATTCTTTTCTTTTTCAATTCACTTTCTTCACTTAACTTGTAACTTGCATATACATATGTATGTATCCACAAGGTTCCAATTTAATTTCGGAACATCAAGTCCCTCCAAAGCCCATCATGGCCGAAACATAAGGGCAATTATTCATAGGATTTTTTTCTCACTTTTGCATTTTTACCAACTCATCAAATTTCCACTTTCCAAACACATTAAGCCTTCCCAATACATAAGATAAATTTTTACAATTCACACCATAATTACTCTCACAAGGCCGAGGCATAGGGGAAGAGAGACATGAGATTTTTTTCAATTTTTTTAACATACAAATGCTTATTTTCCTTTTCCTATCTCCAAAACATACACAATACATCATCAATTCAAATTTTAAACTAAATCATTTCCCACCCAAAACATGCTCATAATTTTCATGGCTTAAATCATCAAAATAATACCATGGAAATAGAGATTTATTACCTCCAATAGCTTGTACAAAGTCTAGGGAACCATCTCCAAGCAAAACTCCTTCCAAAATACCATTTCTCCTCCTTGATGAATAGTGACACGAAAATGGGGGGGAGGAATAACTCTTCACACAAGCAACTATAGCTCAAATTGATCGGTGGAATGGGTTCATTGGATGGTTTACAATCAATTTCATGTAATAATCAAAGAAAAACAAAGATGAAACCCTAATCCCCTTCCATGTGAGCAGCCACGGGACTCCAATAGCTTGTACAAAGTCTAGGGAACCATCTCCAAGCAAAACTCCTTCCAAAATACCATTTCTCCTCCTTGATGAATAGTGGCACGAAAATGGGGGGAGGAAGAACTCTTCACACAAGCAACTATAACTCAAATTGATCGGTGGAGTGGGTTCATTGGGTGGTTTACAATCAATTTCATGTAGTAATCAAAGAAAAACAAAGATGAAACCCTAAGCCCTTTCCATGTGAGCAGCCACGGGAATTGACGGAGAAGAAAGAAGAAAAGAAGCATACGAAAGAAAAATTTTAAAATAGTTTCGGTTTTATAAAGTTAACTTATGTTAACTGGGTAAAGGTTTATCTATCTACAGACCTCCATTTATTACCAAACTTTACCTAATGGACTAGAATATTTTTCTAGTCATATTTTTAACTTTACTTTCACTTTTCGGATAACTTTGTTTATTCGCATTTTTACCCCTTAACTATTATGTTAACTCCTTTTTCACCAAATATGACTTTATTTCTTTTACTTCTAATTATTCTTCAATATTAAATCCACATTACCAGTGAGAGTTATTATATTCTCGGTCATTTAATAACATGTTTTCACATCAAATGAGTTTAACAATACATAGTTTAATATTTCATTAATAATGTGACAATACATCATTTTAATCTATTTATATAATATAAAATAAATTAATTATTTAAATAATTTTAATAATGAAATTATATTATTTTATTTATTTTTAATTATTAGTAATTATTGAAAGGCAGATAAGTTTAAATAGACTAAAAAATCTTTACCAAAAAAAAAAAAAATAGACTAAAAAATCTGGTCACACCTATATAGCATTCATCATGACAATAACCTCGGTCAAACTCAAATTTTTTTTTTTTTTCTTCAAGAAATCAGATATATCCTTTGCAATAGGAAATCATGCTTGAAAACATTTTAGATAAACCTAATCTATCGTGATCCAATTCTTTTACATAATTGTAGACTAGTATTTTTTTTTTTCATTTTTCAATAGAAGAGTCGTTTTAAAAAAAAAAAAAACAGTGTAGACCTTTTGGTGGAAAAGGACCACACATCTGGCAAAAAGAATTTTTTTTTTTATCATTTTCCAGTGTATATAATATGATATAATTATGCGTTAATTTTCTTGACTGGATAATTATGGGTTATCATATTATTAAAATATTTAATTAGCATTAAAAGTCAAAAAAAAAATTAAATGATAACGTACAATTGCTTAATAAATTAAAAAATTTCAGTGATTATGAATCAAAATTACGTTTTAGAAGGACTCAAATACCGAAGGATTTTATTCTATCTTTAAGACTGATTGATGATTTGGTAATCTTGGTTTACATTGGGATATTTAACCCGAAAAATAACGTTGGAATATTACTGACTTTTCCGCAAAAACGGACTGACACATATTATTATAGGTTTTATTAATGTTATGTTACATAATTTAACTTTTTGTTTCCAACACTCATAACAAAAGAGAGAAAGTGAAATGATGAAAGAGAAAAAAAATGTATGGACCCCACCTCTTTAATGTGTGTGTAGGAAAATGAAATTGTGTTATGTTATATGATAAACATAAAACCCTATTATTATACTTCAGTTTCGTGATGTGCATTTGCTTTTCTTTTTTATCGTGTGCATTTGCCTTTAAATAGAACTCTTATGATCACTCAAAAAAGAAGAAAAGTAACAAAGAAATAAAAGCAAAGGAAAAGAGAGATAAAGATGAAAAAATAAAAGTGACTTTGGACAAGTTGAAGTTGTTTTTGTAATGCATGTGCTCTAAAAATACATGAACATGAAATGAAATAAAGGACTTCTTTGTTTCATTTACGGATCCTGATTTATCACGATTCATATCCAATAGCCATCTTACTAAAAAGTGGCGTGAGATGCACGTAAATTACCAGTTATTGTTTTTATTATTTGAGGATGGATATGTTTACAAATTTTTTTTGAATTTTTTTACAAATTATACTATGTTCTCCCGGGAAAATATAGTGTAGTTGGTAAGAATTTAAAAAAAAAAAAAATGTAAATATAACCTGCCACACATAAATTATATATGATTAAGTTATAATCATGGGACCGAAAGATGCACCTTTTCCGGGTTAAATATGCACCTTTCCATGGTTGCTAAACTTTCAAAGCACTAATCCGAGAATTTGCTCTAATTTTAATATGACGAGCAAGACAAGTCAATTATTAAAAGAGTACAGGACCTACAGGTTCAAATTTTAAAAAGAATCTTTGGAGTCAGGATAATTATCAAATTATAAAGATTAATCTTAATTAACATTAATTAATATTCATTAAAATTTTATTTACAAATTGTGAACATCCAATTTTGTCCCAAATATTTAAAAATGATAAAAAAAAATCTAAATTGTGAACCTTTATTTTCTTAAAATAAAAGAAAAAAGATTTTAAAAAAAGAAAATTAAATGAGAAAATATCTTTTTTTATAATTTGTAATTAGTTATTAAAAAAAAGAAAAGAAAAAAAAGAAAAGAAAAAAAAAAAGGAAAACTAAAGTAACTAGATGCCAAATCCTGCACATGACAACTTACCCATGCAAAGTCCAATACATGATTGAGGTAAGTAGACAGAAGGCAGAAAAAAATAGAAGGACAAGGAGCAGGGAGTTATTCAAAGGAAGGGAAATTTCATAAAACTGAAAAAGACATGTCTAAATAAAGATGGTTGCAGGTCTTCTTGGTCGACTCTCTCTCTCTTGAAGAAGACAAAAACCTTACCTACACACAGAGCAAAAGAATCAGATAGGATTTGGAGGTTAGCCTAAATAAGCCACGACAAGGAAATAAGAAAAAAGGAGATAAAGGGTTCAACATAATTTTATAAGGATCGGATGGGAACATAAAGACAGAAGGAAGACAGAAAGGGGGAGGGGGTTCTGAGGAAATAAAAGAGAGAGTTCTACTTCTAAGAAGGGGGTGGAGAAAGAAAGAAAAAAAACAAAGAAGAAGTAGATAAGAAAAGGCAAGACAAAGAAAGAGTCTAAGAGAAGAAGAAAAAAGTATAGATTGTTATCTCAATTGGAAAGGGAAAAGAGAAAGTTGAGAAGCTTGGATGCATATCAAGAAATAGCATTGGAGGGATCGGAGAAGACTATTAGTGTATTGGGAGGCTCCATGAAGTAACGAGAGAACCATTTTTATGAGGGGAAACAGCCACCACAGCGCCTCCATCTTCGCCAAAGCTTGTCATAGGAAAGGTAAGCCTCAACCCTTTCCTTTACAGCACATTACTTTCATGCTTTACGAGATTACAGGGATGCTTTGATATACCCTTACTTCCTTCCATTTCATTACCTCATCAAGGCTAGCCACAAACCCAAAAGCCAATAAACCCAAACTTCCCACCATGGTCGAAACATTAACTTCCCTACATCAACCTCTTGCAATCAAACTCTTCTCTTTTAAATCACCAAGCCCGTAACTCAACAACCCACCCTCTCATCATTGTGAGGCGTGACTATTCATCATTCAGATCTATAATATATCATGCTACCCCATTTCCGCCTACCAGCCCGCCATCAACATTTTATTGAACCATTACAACCTTGCACCCCCATTAAGCTCAGCCATCTAGCTTCTACTTTGCCCCCTAACTTCTTACACTTATGAACCCCAAACACCTATCTTTGTTACAGAAAACTGTAACTCGAAACGCTGGAGTTTTTTTTTGTGTCTTTGTAGTTTTTTACAATTTTTATGGCTAAATGCATTTTATCAACTAGCATTAGAAACACAAAATCTAGTGAGTCGTTGTGGGATGGAGGCTGGTATACGAAATTATATTTTTAAGCCATAAGATGTTATTACACACTTAGGCCAACATTGTTTTAGTGCTAAAGTAGAAACATAATTAAATAATTATTATTACAACACTTTAACATGATACTTGCAGGCTGAACATTTATTTTCTATGGCTGAACATATATAGGATTTTTTTTTTGTTTTTGTTTTAACTGCATGCTTCTTGTTAATAATTCATCATCGTTCCTTTTTTTTTTTAAATATAAAACTTGGTCTTACGTACATGTGGTTCTTGTCTTTTCTATTAAAAAAAATACTACTTGTTTATTTGATTCATGTTAATCACCTGTTGAACATTTCATTGGTTAGTTTACAGATTTTACATATTTTTTCTTGTTTTGCTATTTCGTTTTAACACAAACAATAAATTTTATTAAGATATTTTAGGAGGGTGATTTAGCCGTGACGGCTTGTTAATCCCATTACTTTTTGGAATCATATCGACTGTGACAGTCCGATGATTTTTAAATCGTTTAGTAATAATAAACAAAAAAATAAACAATCATAGTTTCTATTTGGAATTATTTGTGGTCGGTTTAATTTAGAAAATAAAGAACAATTATTAATTAACATGATAGTTAGATGAGCCGTGACAGCTTGTTAACTCCACATATTTCATTTTGACTCATTTTAGCCGTGACGGCTTGGTGATTCAAAATCCATTTAAATTTATTGTAAAATTTACCTAAATAAAAAAGAATTATTTTTAAAGGGTTTAGCTGAGTTGACACAGCTTGTTAATCCTACACCTTACTCGGATCATTTTGGTTGGAACAACCTGGTAATCCGAGAACATAGAATATAATCAAATGAATTTTTCCCAAAAATAAAATCAATAAGCACACAAATATTTTCGTAAGAACGACGTAGCTTTGAATTCCTCACTGCACCTGAGGATACGTCGGAGCGGAACTCTTTCCGTCAAGCTAAAATAAAGTTTAATAAATTATTTCTCTTCTTAATCATATTTATATTTTATGGGGAAAAGCAAATATTTTTAAAAGCTATTAATAATTCGCACAATTAATTTAAGGTAACCATTTTTAAACGGATGTGTCAGGGATGCAGTGGGATTAAGTTTCCACCCTTCCCTGCGCATAATTAGACTCCCGAACCTTTGATCTATAATTTTAAAGACCGGTCTGCAATAAAAGATTTTCCAATTTTTCCAAAGTAAATAAAATTGGTGGCGACTTCATTGTTTTAATTATTTAAATTTCGGGTCGTTACACAAATCATATAAATTGACATTGATTAGTATCGTTTGGATTTGTTTACTACAATCATAATAGATCCACTAATCTCAATAAAACCATAAAGCTAAGAGAGGCAGAAACCTCAATGCTACAGCTTCCAGACATTTTTCTAACCATGAGCGTATAAATTTCTACAGTTGTAATGCCTATAGCACAATTACTTCCAACTTGCACATGTCAACAAAGAGATTAATTATTCCGAGTGATTATGAATATAATTGTTTAGAATTTCTCACATTAACACTTATATCTTCGAAAGGAGTCTCGGATTCACGCCAAAAAAGAATTGATATCTTGTATTTGTGATGTATCAACTATCAATTATCATTTCGACGATCAACTTACCCTTTTAAAATTAACATCTCATCGAAAGTATAAAAAAGTCTTGAAAGTGTTGTGTTAAGACAATGTTATCTTAGAGGGAAAAAATATTTCTATAGTTGTTGCAAAAGTTTTTACCTACCACACACAATGTATTCCACGAAGTGTATGAGTAAATTTTTTAAACGAATTCTATTGCATGGAACCCATTTTTTTTGTGAGATTTACTACTTTATTTGTGAGAGTGGTACACAATATTGGGTATGGCTCATACTTCGCATGCTGATGAGGACTCTTGTTGTCGGACTCATACAATAAAGATCCACTACTTTATTGTAATTTTTCCCTTTTTTTAGTAGTTTGGGCTTGGTGATGTGCCTCTGGCAGATGTAATTTTCTAAGTTAAAATTGATAAAAACTGAGTCATAAAATAGCAATTTGAATACATATTTACTTATTATATTGATTCTTTCTATGTCGATATTTCTCACCTATTGGTTGTGTTTATACAGGTAAAAGAAGTGAAAATTAGAAAATTATAAAAAGCCTGTTGACGTGACTCCACACGGGTGTAGCACTGTACAAATTCCAGTAACATGGCGCGGACTGGCGCCACACTGGCGCCAACCCGCGCCAATCTATGAACTTTGCACGGTGCTTTGGAAACAATGCCAATTGGCGCCGGTTCTGCGAGAAGTTACAGTTTTGGGCAGAAGTACAGCACCAAGTGGTGCCACACCGGCGTCAACTAGTGCCGGTTTGCGGAGAAAAAACACATCGTGTTGTCCGAGGGTACTTTTGGAAGAAGGAAAAGAGATGTATAAATAGGATGCCTTTTACAAAATTAGGGATCCCAATCCTATTCTCTTGAAGAGAGATGACGGTGGTGCTCAGAGAGGGTTCTGGAGATCTATTTCATCTTCTTCTTCTTCTTTTCATTTACCAAGTTTATGTTGAATATTAAATATTTAGCCATGATAATGGTTGGCTAGTTCTTTTTATTGTAGTTAGGGTCCCGAACCTTATGTGAACCCTTGTTACAACGGATTGGTTTATAATTCTTCATTTATATAATTATCTTTATCTCTACCCTGTGCGTATTTTATATCTTCTTTATTAGAACGGATCAATCTAATAGTTGATGATATTCTGAGGGTTAGAACCCTATATATGAATATTGAGGTTTTGATCTTGAAAGTGGATAGGATAATAATTCATATGGATGCTAGGAATATATGTATATTCAATTGCAGATGCCTAAATTATTGAGTTCATTGCTTAATACCACGAGGAAAATTGCAAGGAATTGGGGTTAAAGGGTTAACCTTGCAAGGAATTGACGGTTAACTATTAATATTTTTAGATAATAATTTATCTGAGTAATTTGATAAATGCATATTGTAAATCAATCCAGAGTAAGAAGCGGGAATCATTTGGTGAGTGTATCCTGGCTACAATGTTTTCTCATCCCTTTTACAAATCAAATTTTTGTTTCATTTATTTCTTATAAAAATAACCCTAAAAATTAGTTCTTCCTTTTAAAGTTCTCATTTTTACCCAATTCGACAATATTTGTCACAACCTATTTGAATTCCTCCATTCTTAAAAGGAACGATTATTTGATATACGATCACAATCCCTGTGGAGATGATACTTGACTTATCATTATATTACTTGTGCGATCGGTATACTTGCCGGGAAGCATCAAGTTTTTGGCGCCGTTGTCGGGTATTGACGTTTCTAATATCAATTAATCTTGATTTTTAAGATTAGATTTTTATTTTTATTTATTTTTAATTTTGTGACTCTTGAGCAGTGCTACTAATCTCATTTCTGAGTTGTATGCGAGGTAAACTTCCAGAATTTCCACTTGATTTGGAGATTACAAAAACAGAAAAGAGGAACAGAAAACTTGCTCGGAAGAAGCTTTCATTCAACGAGTTAGGAATTCTGTCTGAAGAAGCACACACCATGGCAGGAAACAATGAAGCAGATAATCCACTCATGGATACCATTCTGACGCCATCATTTAATAGGCCCAATTCGAGTATTTTTCATCCTTAAGCTGGCAACAACAATTGGGAGCTCAAGTATGCTAATATTCAACTGGTGGAGAGAGCTCAGTTTAGGGGAGAGAATGATGAGGACCCTCACAGGTTCATAGACAGATTCCTGATGATCCGTGACTCAACTAAACATCCTCAGGTGTCCAATGATGCAGTCCGGTTAAGGCTGTTCCCTTTTGCTCTTAAGGGAAAGGCTCTTAATTGGTTGGAAAGGCAGCCTGCGAGAAGTATTCTTTCATGGGATAATTTGTCTCAAAAGTTCTTTGTTGAATTCTTCTCAATGGAGAGATACAATCAGATGGTGAATGATACCACCAATTTCACTCAAGCTGAGGGTGAAACTATGTGTGCAACATGGAACCGATTTAAAGATCTAATGAGGAGATGTCCTCATTATCCCATGACCACTGGTAATCAGGTGAGAATCTTCTTCAACGGTTGTAAACCTGAAATTCGGATGGTGTTGAATGGTGCAGCAGGTGGAAGTATTAGATCCTTGAGAGCAAATGAGACTCTTCAGTTGATAGAAAGAATGGCTGCCGATGAAAATGAAGGTTTGACAACCAAGCCTAAGAGAGATATTCTTCACCTAGATAACAATGATGTGGTACTGGCTGAAAATAAGTTGTTATCACATCAAATAGCGAATTTGACCTCGAGGCTTGATAACATGCGGTTCTCTAGTGTCCAAGCTCAAGCTGCTTCAGTTGTTTGTGAATATTGCAAGGACGATCATGAATCCAATGAATGTCTTCTCTACTGTCTATTAATCCTCCTCAACAAGTGCATTTGAATGGTGTTTGGTATGATCAGAGATCTCAGCCATAAAATATTCCAAGGAATCAGAACTTTCCATCTGGAAGTAATAATTTTCAGAGGAGGGTGCAAATAACTAGACTTGATTTCAAGTCTAATAATTATTTGCAGCCTCCACCAATTCCAGCTAAGGAACCTTCTGATTTGGAGAAGCTAGTGGGACAAATGGCTCAACATTCTAATGCTTTCATGGAAGAGACTCGGGCCAATACCAAGAACACACAAGCTTCTATTAGAAATTTAGAGAATCAAATTGGCCATCTGGCTAAACAAATGACTGATAGGACTCCAGGTACCTTCCCTAGTAATACAGTTACTAATCCAAAGGAAGATTGTATGGCTATCACAATTAGAAGTGGTAAAATACTTCCATCTCCTGAGGTTAAAAAGAAGCTAGATACTGCAGGTGAGCCTGAAAAAGAATTTGAAAAACCTGCTGAAGTGGAGAAGCCAGTTGTAAAGAAGAAGCATGAGTTGAATTCTGATTATGTGAGAGCTATGGCACCTTATCCTGAAAGATTCGAGCAGGATGCTCAGAAGAAACATTATGGAAGGTTCCTGGATATTTTCAAAAAGCTTCATATTAATATTCCATTTGCTGAAGCCTTGGTCAATATGCCCAATTATGCTAAATTCATGAAGGATCTTTTGTCAAGGAAGCACAAGTTACAAGAGTGCTGCTTGGTCGAACCGCGAGCTGCTCGGCAATAATTTATATTGAAGGAGCAAGAGTACAGAGTAACAATCAGATTTGCCAACAGGAGCAACTTACTTTGACTAAGAGCAACCCTCTTCAACTATACGCAAGCGTACGTGTCAAGCAATATAGGGTGTTATAGCCCCATATTTATCGTCCTCAGGGAGGAATTGTGAAGTAAGAAACGTTCAAGGAAACTTAATTTGTAAAAATAAAGAAAAGTAACTATTCTCGACCAAGCTTCACAAAGAGAAATCTCTAGTCAGCTAGTTAAACAATGTTAACCATTCTGAACCTAGATGAGAGCTGTGATAACTTAGCATGATCATCGAATATAAAGGCATCGATTTGAAGTAATTCAAAAGTAATCAGTGAGATGAGAGTAAAATCAACAGTGTAAACACAAGTTAGATATTGTGGAAAGAGTTGCAACAAAAGTTTGACGTGGAGTTGATTTTTAAGAGAGTTAAGTAGGTGTTCACGGGCTCCATATTTTCATCCTTTTGGTTAACCCTGCTTGGTAGCATATTTTATAAGTGGATTCTGCTCCTTCCTTCACTTTGCCTTAGGGTAAGAAGAGAGCAAGGCCTTACTCTCCACCTTGTCAGTGTTTCATCGACCGAGTGGTCCCGGGATGAGGTTGTCAGCCCAAAGGGTTTCACAGAATCAGAATATTAAACCAAAGAGCAACTCAGATTTCATTTATAAAATATGTGTTCCTTACAAAGTTATCCTAAGACAAAAGGGATTACTTCTATGGAACCCTTACCTACTTAAGGAAAGTTAGCTCCTAGTGAGCATTTTACTAAAGAGAAACAAAAGGAATAATAAAACTATCCTAGAATGGGGGGTGGTGGTGTCTGATCCTCTTTTGTTGTGTTCCTTTTATAGAGTCCTTTGTTAGATCCTCACTGTTCCTTTCATCAAGGGCTGTGCTTTCTTCAAATCCTCTCCAATAGTAGCTTTGCTCCTTGCCGACTCGGCTCTTCATGGGAACACTCTCCAATAGCAGCTTTGTTCCTTGCCAGCGCAGCTCTTGATGGAAGTGGTCCCCCTTGCTTTTGGTTTCCTCTTGTGCGTAAGAATTCTGGAATCAGGGAGACACGCCCACTCTTTCTGCTGTGGCTGATGTGGCGGCTCCTGATTGCTTCCTTTTTCTGCTTTTGTACTGTAGCAGGGAGACACCTCCACCTTCTCTGCCGATGCTGACGTGGAGGCTCCTGATTGCTTCCTTTTTCTGCTTTTGAACTGTAGCAGGCTTTTATGCTCCCTTCTGCGCAACATTCCTCTTTCTCTCCTCAATGCGTAGCTCCTTCTGTTGGGTCTTAGGTTTCCTGATCAAAACAAATTAACCAAACAATCATATGTGAAAAAGATAATGTTAATTTGCTCCAGGCCTACTCTAATTCCCGTTTCAAGTATTGCTCTAGTCCGTTTTTCAAAACATTTGCTCCTCATGGAAGAAGAAGGTCAAAGAGAGTGATTTGTAATCAAAACATGGGTTTTGTGGAACAATATATATATACTTAATGGACCTCAACTTTTGAGGACCATCAAGTGCCAAACTGTAGCACTTACTGAGGAGCGCAGTGCTATTATTACAAGGAAATGTCCTCCTAAGCTTCGTGATCCCGGAAGTTTCAACATTCCTATTGAATAGGCAGGGCATTATGCGATCTTGTGGCTAGCCTTAATCTGATGCCTCTTTCTGTTTGTAAATCCTTGGGTAACATCCACGACGTATTTCACGTGTCTCAGCTTCGGAAGTACATAGCGGATCCTTCGCACATGGTGCAACCGGATGATGTGGAGGTTCAGGAGAACCTAAAGACTCCCATCGGACCACTCAAGATTCTCGATCGAGGCGAGAAGCAGCCAAGGAGCAAGACCATTCCGATGGTTAAGGTGCAGTGGACTGGGCGTACTCCTGAGGAGTGCACTTGGGAGCGAGAGGACGAGCTTCTCCGACAGTAACCCGACTTTCGAGACATGTATGTTTCTGATATTGAGGACAAAATCCTTAAAAAGGTGGGGTGAATGTAAGAACTCGCACCGCTAATTAAGGAGATTAATTAAATAAACGTGATAATTAGGAAAAAATTCAATAATTAATCCTCATAATTATTATGAGGCTCTAATAATTATAATAAGTGGTGATAATGCTGAAAGTCGCTTTTCGGGCGAAAAGCACAGATACCGGTTCTGCTACCCAGTATAAATGCGTACCGGTGAAGTATCCCGAAAAATTATAATAAGTGCATGATAATTACTAGAATAATATGTAGGACTTGTAAAACAAGTTTCAAGTCAAAATAATGAGAACTGGTGCCAGAACTGATACTGGCTATGGAAAAGCGTGTACCGGAAAGGTGCTCCGAAAAATAAAATAAAAATATGAAAAATCTTAGAAAAATGAGTAGTTTAAGATTCCAAAGTTTGTGATTAAAATGTTTTGCGTAGCTATTAATACTGCGCGTTAAATAACCAAGTGGCTATATATACACTTATTAGAGGGCACAAAACCCTAGAAACCTAAATTCCTATGTGACTTGGGCGGTTGAGGGGCTGCAGCCACTGTGCCATTGCTACCTTCTTCCTCTTGGAGAGCTTGTGACCATTTTCTTCCTCATCCTTCATGATTTCTTCACACTTCCTCCTTGTAAACACTTGGGAGTAGCCTTGTGAGTGTGAGGTGTGCTTCCTTTCTGAGTTTGGTGGCTGTGTGAGTCAGTGTTGAGGGCTGAGTTGGAGGGTTGGAGAGTGAGAGCCTTGGTGATGGCATTTGGAGCTTCATAGTGTCACCTTTGTTGAGAAAGGACTCTTCTTGGTTGATCCATTTTCGTTTTGGGACAAAGTCAGAACCTTTGGGAGCTTGGAGTGAGCTCCAAGAGCATCCTTGCTTCTGTTTTGAAGCTTTGAGTATGTACCTAACCTTGTTCTTGAGTTGTATTGAGTTTTAATGGCTTAAATATGACGTCTTTGCATGCTAATGGTTAAAATGAAGTAACCAACACCTAAGTGAACTTGTATATGCTTAAAAATGGATCCTTGGACCGATATAAGTGTTAAAAGTTGGACCTTTGGTGGATGTCTTCACGAAATGCAGAAACTGCATTCTGTCGTGAGATATCCGAATATGTGATCGAGAAATATCCGGATATGATATCCGGATATGGGGTTCTGTGATATCCGGATATGGGATATCCGGATATGCCCCCGACATATATCCGGATATTCTGGATTTTCGATGAACAGTGAGGTACTGTTCATACAGAACTGATCTATGGGTTTATGGATCCTAGTTGATGAAGTGGTACTTTTGGAATTAATTATCTAAGTCAGAACCTAAGGGGTTAAGGGCTTATGGCTTTGTGGGAAGCCTTAAGACGTAAACCGTAAAAGGAAAAAACGTAGCCTTTATGCTTATGTTTACGAGCTTTGAGTATTGATACAATTGCTGGTCCTAAATCAGATTGTGATCTGCTGTGTTGGACTTGAGCTGTTTGGACTCTTGGCTTGGGTTGATTGCTTGCAAGGTAAGCTTTCGTGTCCTCGGTTTAGCCATGTTGTGGTTCCACCATGTCCCATGGGATGTGGTTTATGCATGTTGTGTTACATGCTTTTTGATGTTTTGGAAATGCTGTTGAGCTTTTATATGCAATGTGCTTTTATGATATGCATGTGGGTCCACCTATACGGTAAGCCTGAGTATGTGACGCATACATCATGGTGAGGCTGTGGGTGAGGTGCAAGCGTTGTTCCTTGTACTACTATGTGGGTAATAGATGTATTCCTGCATTTTCTCTGGCCAGTAGAATAGTGATAACTCATATGGTATGAATATATATTGCACTGCATACTTTTGGAACTTATAATGGAAATTACTGCTTTTAGAATTTATATTGCACATGTAAGTGAACTTGGGGTGGAAGATCCTTGAGGACCCCTTGTCTTACTGAGATTTCTTGTTTAGAGATCTCACCCCACGTTTGGGGACGCTTATTTCAGGTTCAGGTAATCCTGGGGTTGAGACCTTGGGTGGCAGGAGGGCAGAGTTGAGTTAGATATTGTTGTATGTGATGACATGTTGGATGCTGGATCCTGTTTACTGTTTTATGCTTTTAGCTTCATATGGTACAATGTTGTTTGCTGTTGAGACTGCTGTTGGGCATTGTTGCCTTATTTGGTGAGCATGGGGATTGTCCATGCCACATAGACTTGTTTATGTATTGTTTTATTTAAAGTTGGAATAATGTATTAGGATTATTGTCCGGACTACGTGTTGTAGATCTGTGACCTTAGATACTCACTTTATTTATGTAATGAGGTATTTCAGTTAGTTGTCTTGCAATGTACATACAGGCGATATTTTATGAAAATGAATTAAGTAATTCAACTTGGTAATGATAATGACGTCATAACGGAAAAGAAAAAGATATTCCACAATTTTTTAATTAAACGTGACTTAATACGATAGTATGTTAACAAATCGGGTTAACACGGGGTGTTACAGCATTCCCTAGTCATTGTAAACAACGACCGATTGGCCTCGAAATGGTTTTGGATGGGACTCTTTGAGGGGCTGCAACTGGTATGGGCATACCGTAATGGACTCCCGGAGGGGGAGGAGGGGCTGGAGTCGAGCTTTCTTTTTGAACTTCATGTATGGCGACGTGCAGGTCTATCGGTGTCACTTACCGCAGGTTGAGGCCTTCTTTGTGCACCTATTTTTTTGCATGATGGTGAATGTTACCGGCCATAGGTAACGGTGCGCCAACAGATTGTAATACTGGTGGAAAGATCACAACAACTGCATGCGGTGCTGGGGCTGATTGTACAGAAGGTGGGGAACTGGAGTGCACTGTTCGAGCCTGACCTCTGTGGTGGTTTCTCTGGGTTGGTGTGTTCTCCTCGTAGTGACCGCCATGCTTTGTTCAGGAACTAGGATCTTTCCTTCTGTAGATCTTTGGTAAGAGAGTGGGAATTGGAGTTTATAGTTTCCCATAGACGACGCCAATGTAATGTAAGGGTCTGCAAGCCCAATATGTTCCCTAGAGGGATATGAATCACTGTACAGGTTATGCCTTTAGCACGGGTAAAGACCAAGCTAAGAAGCACTATCCCAAGTATAATACCTCTATCTGATAAGAGGGATGGAGGTATGTATGTGTGTGGCTTTAGGCTTATAAACTAGCAGAATAACGATACATAAGATAGTCCCTCCTGTCTTAAGGGAGGGGGTATTTATAGGAAAATGAGATCAACTTGGAAGGGGTAGGTGTAGGGGGTCAACTCTCCTTGGGGAGTGTTCAGCATGGCTGACACTGTATCAGTGGCAGAAGGAGGGGGTGCTTCTGCATCTAAAGTGGCAGCATCTGATGCTGCTTGTGCACAAAGAGGGTTACTATTTATGGCATCTAGGGCGATCTTTTGCAGGGCTGATATCCCAAGGTGAGAACACTTTGGTGTTTCACCTGGGGAGGGGTGGTCGCCCAAGGGATAGAACATATAGAGAGTTGGTAGTGACTGGTCAGCAGGGCTGACGTGGAAAGAGTAAAATGGGGTTGGGATTAAGTCATTGGGCCGCTCAGATGTGGGCCATCCGGAACACCTTTCCTGTAAGATCACAAGAAAACTCAAGAAAAGAATCTCCCCAGTATCATCTTTGAGAGGGGTTTAAAGTCTTAATCCCGGGACCTGCCCCGAATCGGACTAATCACTAAGCGATGAACCGATTGGAATATCTCAAAAAAAAAAAAAAAACTGAAGAAAAAAAGAAAACTAGACAGTGGTAAAATGTGAAGTAGGAACAAGAATAGGACAAAATTAATCAAAACAATTATTTTATTTTATTTCAATTATTTAATTATAATTAAATCACTATAAAATTTACTAATTTATTAAGTAAATATAAAACTAAAATAAGGACTTTAAAAGGAAAAAAAAGCTTTTTGGGCATAAAAGATAGAGGAGGGATATTCTTACTACCAGAATTTTCTACTACCAACTTACTACTTTTCTAATCACCATTGGATTAACATTTTTTCTTTTTTCAATAACTTTTTAACATTCTCTCTCTTTGATTCAATGGTGATTAGATAGGTAGTAAGTTAGTAGTAGAAAATTTTGGTAGTAAGAATATCCTCCCTCTAAAAGATAAGATGAAAAACATTCCAACAATTCTTTTAGTTAGTAATATAGGAAATGAATCTGCAAATTCATTCTACCTTCTTAATTATATTCAATCCTGAGGATATTCTAACTACCAAAAATTCTTACTACTAACTTATTACCCATCACATCACCATTGGATCAAAGAGAGAGAATGTTAAAAAGCTTTTGAAGAGAAAAAAATGTTAATCTAATGGTGATTAAATGATAGGTAGTAAGTTGGTGGTGAAATTTTTTGATAGTGAGAATATCCTCCTCTTCGATCATTGTCAAATTCACAGAACATTTTCATATTTTACTGTTATTCTGAAGTATGTAGTTATAACTTATAAAAGATCCCCAAAAACCTGCTCCATTGCACAGACATTTTACTAGTACGTATACTATTGATATACCTGTTTCCGCATCCTTGATCAATTAGCCGATTCCCTATTCGACTGTCTTTTTCTTTCTCTCCGAATTTCATCCTCTTCCTGTCAAAAGAAATGAAGCTCAGTAGGAAATAGTAGACATGGCCACATGGGTGACATTTAAACTGAGCAACCTTCAAAAGGGATTTACTTTCTGAAAAGTATTCAAACAGATAACCTCATTTTCAATGCATTATACAACTCTAGCTAGAATGCTAATTATAAAATGGTGGTAGCCTTTCATACGAAAAGCTCATAATTGACAAGAATTGTGGAAAAGAAAAAAGCAAATGCAAAATAAAACATCAGAGAAATCTTAGATAAGTTGAAGATGTAACTTCTTCCAAGATCAATTACAATGCAAGAAGAAAATATAAGAGTGTTGGCATGGAATGAATCACGTAGGTTCAATGATAGACTAGATAGATGGCGCAATTTATAGTTGTCAAATGAATTAAGTATATTTAACAAAATTAAAGATGGAAAATCAATCAGTTAAATCTCAACCCATATAATGAGTCTAAGGAGCACCTCATGAGTGCAATTCCAAACCCAGTGTTGAATATCAATGTTAGAGATGTAGAATCATTCACTTCACCTAACAACTAATGTTTTCAGGAGGATTGGTCCTCGACATGATATGTGACCAACTGGTCAGGATTTTGATCCTTGCCACACTATTCCTCTAAATAAAGCAAAGTTATCGAATGTTGATTGGGGCATGTCGCAGCCAACCCCGAATAATGCTATAGCGTTATAGCGGGTTGCGGTTATGAAAAATAGCGAAATAGATATATGACAGAAATAATGACAAAAAGAAACATTTAAATTTATGACAAAATTGATATTTTGCCTTATGACAACAATATTGCCGCGATTTGTGATCACAATGGCCGCTGTTGCGTTCCGATGCGGCGTGGAGCGATTTCTTGTGGTGAGGCACCACAACGCTATTGTGGTGCAATTAACTACTATGAAATAAAGTTGAGTTTGAGCACATGATAAACTGAGCATATGCATTCTTCACACTTCAAAATGAACATATATACTCTTGTGCAGAGATATAAAATCCGTCATGTGTTGATTGACAATCAACATTACATTCCCTTTTTGACACTACATGATAATTATAAATGGCCAGTAGAGATTTTACCTTAAAGGAATTTATATGATATGTCTATGATATAAAAAGGAGGAGCTAGTCAATATGATCCTGTCTTCCATTTGGTTACTTTCTTAATATATTTCAACATTGAATGTGCAGTTGATTACTAGCATTAAATGCTTTAAATTTAAAATACAGAAGTCCAAAAGCACAACTACATCATTAAACCTTTTATATATATATACATATATATGTTTAGCATACTAAATCAAAAGGGATTTAGTTTTACATGTTATATTAGTAAATTGATTGTTCGTGCATTTCAACGAATCTGCCAATAAAAACTAATCAAACGGAAAACCCATAAAGTTTATAGTACCAGCTTTGCAAGTTTAGCATTTGTGCCAGATATGTTGAGGCCTCAGGCCTGCCCCCAAGTTCTCATTCGGTTCAGTTGAATTGCTGCAAAGTGATCAGATGGAAGATTGTTAGTTACATGAACTGCATTACAATTTTCAATACTAGTCTCCTACTGTGCACCTTTCTCAGATCTCAGATTATAAAAGATGAATTCTCATCATTCAGATAACCAAAAGATAAATCAATGACTTTAAAATATACCATTTCCAAGCATCATACCACGCTGCTGCTGCTTATTTGGAGGAAAATCCTGCAACAGAAAGGATATCATTAGACTTTCTAGCCTAAGATTCTAAGCATAATTTCTAACATCCTGAACTATAGAGAAGAATAACTTGTACATCATAATGCCTTAAAATATAAATTCACACCAATATACATCGTTATCCGGTGGCAGATCCACAAATTAATATGAGGAGGGGCGAAAACAAAAAATATTATATTATAAATAAAAATACTTACTATACAATATAAACCGAATAAGATTTTTAACAATATATTTTGAATGAAGTTATAAAATGTATCGTGATTTTTTGCCTTAATATATATCATATTTTTGTCAATTCATATTCGGCTTTATATCATATATAGATCTAAATGGTTTTATTTTTTAATAAGACAAAATGGTTATATTTTTATATTTTTGTCTTATTTTACACAGTTAAGTTTTTTAATTTGAACCATTCAATCAGTTTTTGTGGGAGTGTTTCTACTTCTATATCTTATTTAATTATTTATCAATTATTAATTACTGTTTTAATTGTTTGGTTTATGTTTTCAAAATCTTTTTTATCCATGTGGCTTCTCATTTACCTTATAGCGAAACACCATGAACTTCTCTTTTTTTTTTTTGTAAACAGTTTTTTTTCTTGCACCATGAAACTTCTCTAATTGTCACTATCCATGCACTGGTTAGCAATTGCTATAGTCCACTTTATTTGTGGTTATCGTGTCCTCAATAATTCACCCACGCATCCATGTATAAAAAGATTTTCTCAGAGTTTTAGGGGGTGGGGGCATCCCTAACCCCATGTGGGTTCGCCACTGTGTTGTTATCCCCATGGCCATCATCTGGTGATCCCTTACTTCCACTTGCAGCACTGTGCACGAATAATTTTTTATTAGGTTTAGAAAAATGTGATCAAGATGTTCAAGAGAAGAACAAAATGTACCTCCATGAAACATCGAAACCAGGTTTTTCTCACCAAAAGTCTTGTGTACTATTTCTGAAAAAGCCAATGCCGCATCCTGACCAAAATGCAAAAGCAGTTGTATCATTTCTATTAATGAATATACAAACTCAACATATTCATTCATCATAGAAGTTGCTCTATCAGGAAGAAATGTAGATTGAATCCATTAGTAATTACTAACCCCATCCCAATTAACATTCCATTAAATCTAAACCAACTGGAAACTTGCGTTGCATAGAAATTATGGTAGAAAAAATAAATTAAAGAAAGTACTATGATTAAATAGTGACTAACATCTTGAGGCACCATAAATTTGTGCACTCTTTTAAACGTATTGGATTCTTCTGTACCCATCAAGCTCAAGAAACTTGTGAGTTCAGCAGCTTCCTAAATGAATAACTGCTTCAAAATCAAATACCAAGAGAATGAGAATGTAGTAAAGAACGAGGTCAGGTTCATTTAAACACGTGACTTACTTAGTTGTTCTGAAGAGAAATATAAACAAGATTATAGCGCAATCCTTTTACTTTTCCCTGCGTTTTCTAATAGCAGGATAATTTAATTGTCAAAGTATAGACTAGCACGAAATTTGCATTAAAATTTCATCAATTACTTCACCAAACTCACCCGCATTAGCATTACTAGATAATGTTTGATCAAGTTCGATAAATTCAAACTTTGAAGAAACAATGAGATTAAATAGATATAGCTAAACAAATTAAAGTGAATTATTTACATTCTATTAAAACAAAATTACAAATCTTCTTCTCTTCCTTGCCCCCATTTTTTTTTCCTTTCAATTTAGTCTTGAAAGACAAAGTTTAAGGTGAACCCTCTTTTCAGTTATACATGTAAAATTATTTGTCTCATGTATAATAGTAAGTGTCACTTGATTTAATTAATAAAAGGGCATTACGGTAATTTTGACTATTAAGGGAAGTTTTATAAAGAAGTAACTGATGATAGTTTCAGTTACATTTACAGAAAGGAGGTTTTTTGATAATAGGAGTCTGCAGAAACCATCTCCTTCATTGTCTGCCCATCACAGTTGTATCCAATCACTGTCAAAGAAGATACAAGTAGGGAAAAAGGGTCAAGACTCTGAGAAAGGCATTTCACCATCAAAGTTCTTCCGCAATAATGGAGAAAGGTACACTTATGTGAAACTCATGAATTCTGAAGATCCCTGTCATGTTCTTGAATGATTACTGTTGATCATGAGTCACTGATTAATTGTATGTTAACATGTGGTATCAGAGCATGTGTTTAAGAATTTGTGTTTTTCCATACATAGTTATGAACGAATTACTGATTCACAAAAAAAAAAATTAAGGTTTTGAAAATAACCATATTAAAGACACTTCTCGATTTTTATAACCGAGATAAAGCACTTTTTAAAAATCGATTATGTGGAGTTTTCGACCCGATCACTGTTTGTAAAGTATTTTGCAATTCTCGATACATTAATGGATAAAGCCAAACGTGAATGAATAAAGAATTTAATGCAATTCACTGTTTGAGAATAGCCATTTAGTTACGATTTCCTTTACGTTTTGAATAGCCATTTTTTGAATTTGGTTTTTGTGTCCAGTACGTTAAGGCATTTGAAGCAATTTTTTTTTAATTGACTTTGTTAATTCACAAAAGGACAAAACATTGAATGGATACTGGAAACGCATTCGATGCATATTACGGTTTTTCAAAGTACGTTCACGGTTTCAGCATTTAAATGGAGATTTATGCACTGTGTTCGTACTGTGTTCGTTATGGACAAAGAAGTTGAATTTTTTTTTTTTTTTACTGTTACGACATTTTTGATCGGTATATTATTTTGATGTGGTTGGATTAATATTGAATGTGAAAATTTAATCCTATTATTGTTTATGAAATTTTAAAGTTTTGGAATTAATTATGGTAGATTTGTTAGTCACCAAAGTGGCCAAATCTTGAAGAGTTATTTTAATTTCAAATATTATGATTTTATTTCAATTACCATGACTGTGATGCTATGAATAGTATGATATAATATTCTGGTTGTGGTATATTGAAGTTCATTATTATAGAACAGTTGGGGATCAACCCAAAGGTTGATTATTTGTTTTATAAAATGAACATGGATGTTGGTATTGTTGGCATATTTCCTCACATTTGGACATCCAAAGATGACAAATATTTATGATAGGGGTATGCATCATTGCCAAATTATGTGAAATTTTTATAGCATCATTATAGTTAATGTAGTATGTTAATGGATCCCCAAAGGTGAACATTGATATGCATTGAAGTTAGTATATTTGAATCTGTGAAGTATGTTAGTATGTGACATGTATGACTCAAAGCATTAATGTTTAAATGTTATTCCTTGCAGTACCTGTTGCCACACATTCCATGTTCTCAACGGTTGCAGTTTTTAATGGGCTGAACTTCTCTGAATGGAAAGAGCAAATCCAATTTTACCTTGGGGTAATGAATATGGATTTGGCTCTTAGAGAAGAGGAACCTAATGCTATTACTCCTGAAAGCACTGAGGATGAAAAGAACCATTTTAAGAACTGGGAAAGATCCAACAGATTAAGTTTGATGTACATGAAAATGAGCATAGCAAGCAACATTAAGTCAGCTCTACCACAAACTGAAAGTGCCGTCGAAATGATGAAACTTGTGGAAGAGCGCTCCCAAACTGCTGATAAGTCTCTTGCTGGGACACTTATGAGTACACTGACCACCATGAAGTTTGATGGTTCGCGTACTATGCATGAGCATGTTATTGAAATGACAAGCATTGCGGCAAAATTAAAAGCATTGGGAATGGCTGTGGATGAGAATTTCCTGATGCAGTTCGTATTGAACTCATTACCGTCTGAGTATGGTCCTTTCCAAATGAACTATAACACCATGAAAGACAAATGGAATGTGCATGAATTGCACAGTATGTTAGTTCAAGAGGAAACCATACTTAAGAATCAGGGAGCTCATTCCATCAATTATGTAAAGCATCAAGGAGCTGAAAAGAATAAAGGTAAGAAGCATGAGAAGAAAGGAGGAGGAGGAGGACCCCTTAAAGTTGATGAGGCCTCTTCTTCTAAAATCCACAAAAAGGAAAGTAATGCAAAGATGAGGTGTCGTTTCTGTAAAAAGGAAGGGCATTTCAAAAAGGATTTCCTGAAACGTAAGGCTTGGTTCGAAAAGAAAGGTAAGCCTAGTGCTTATGTATGCTATGAATCAAACCTGGCTGAAGTTCCTTATAATACTTGGTGGATTGATTCTGGTTGTACTACTCATGTTTCTAATACAATGCAGGGATTCCTTATGACCCAAACCACAAGGCCAAATGAAAAGTTTTCTTTATGGGCAATAGAATGAAAGTTCCGGTGGAAGCTGTTGGGACTTACCGTTTAATTCTCGACAGTGGATATCATTTGGATTTATGTGAAACTCTTTATGTACCTAGTATATCTAGGAATTTAGTTTCAATTTCCAAACTTGATGTTGCCGAATACTCTTTTAAATTTGGTAGTGGTAGTTTCAGTTTGTACAAGCACAATCATTTGATTGGTAATACTTTATGTGATGGATTATATAAATTATGTCTTGATAATCTTTATATTATGACTCTGCATCATAATGTTGGTACTAAACGTGCCTTAATTAATGAGTGTTTCGCGTACTTGTGGCACAAACATTTGGGACATATTTCCAAAGAAAGGATGAAAAGATTAGTAAATAATGAAATCCTTCCGGATTTAGACTTTACTGATTTAAATGTTTGTGTGGATTGTATTAAAGAAAAACAAACAAAACACACAAAGAAAGGAGCCACAAGGAGCACACAGCTTCTTGAAATTATACACACTGATGTATGTGGTCCGTTTGATGTTAATGCCTTCAATAAAGAAAAATATTTTATCACTTTCATTGATGATTATTCACGTTATGGTTATGTCTATTTGCTGCATGATAAGTCTCAAGCTGCAAATGCTTTGGAGATTTATATTAATGAAGTTGAAAGGCAATTAGACAGAAAGGTGAAGATTGTCAGGTCTGATAGGGGTGGTGAATATTATGGAAGGTATGATGAAAGTGGACAACATCCGGGCCCATTTGCTAAATTTCTGGAAAAGCGTGGTATTTGTGCTCAATACACAATGCCCGGTACACCGCAACAGAATGGTTTATCTGAAAGGCGTAATAGGACCTAACTGGATATGGTTAGGAGTATGTTAAGTAATTCTTCTTTACCCGTTTCATTGTGGACTTATGCTCTAAAAACTGCCATGTATGTATTGAATAGGGTTCCTAGTAAGTCAGTTCCAAAGACTCCTTTTGAACTTTGGACTGGAAGGAAACCTAGTATAAGACACCTGCATGTTTGGGGTTGTCAGGCAGAAATTAGATACTACAATCCGCAAGAAAAGAAACTGGATGCAAGGACAATTAGTGGTTATTTCATTGGTTATCCAGATAAATCGAAAGGGTATAGATTTTACTGTCCTTATCATACTACAAGGATTATTGAATCTGGAAATGCAAGGTTCATTGAGAATGGTGAAGTTAGTGGGAGTGAAACACCACGTAAAGTGGATATTCATGAAGTGAGAATACAAGTTCCATTGACTTGTAGCTCTAGTAAAGTCATTGTTCCTTATGCTATTGAACCAATCAAAAATAATGAAGGACAAGTTAATGATCCCACTACTCATGAAGAAATCATTGTTGATGAACCGAATGAACCCATAGTAGAAGAACCACAACAAATAACATTAAGAAGATCTCAAAGAGAAAGGAGACCTGCTATTTCTAATGATTATGTGGTATATCTACAAGAGTCTGAATTTGACATGGGTATTCAAGATGATCCAGTAACGTTTTCACAAGCCATGAATGGTGAAAATGGTGATAAGTGGTTAGATGCTATGAAAGATGAGTTGAAATCTATGGAACAGAACAAGGTTTGGGGTCTTGTTGAGTTAACAGAAGGGTGCAAGAGAGTTGGTTGTAAATGGGTCTTTAAGACCAAACGTGACTCTCATGGTAACTTAGAACGTTACAAGGCCAGACTTATTGCAAAGGGATTCACTCAGAAAGATGACATTGACTATAAAGAAACTTTTTCACCAGTTTCAAAGAAGGATTCTTTAAGAATTATTATGGCATTGGTGGCTCATTATGATCTAGAGTTACACCAAATGGATGTGAAAATTGTCTTTCTAAATGGAAATTTAGATGAAGATGTGTACATGGACCAACCAATGGGGTTCATAGAAAAGGACAAAGAGCACATGGTGTGCAAACTTAAGAAGTCAATATACGGACTTAAACAAGCTTCACGGCAATGGTACCTTAAGTTTAATGATATTGTTGTTTCCTTTGGATTTAAAGAAAACATCGTTGATCGATGTATATATCTGAAGATCAGAGGGAGCAAGTTTATATTATTGATTCTGTATGTTGATGATATTTTGCTGGCAACTAATGATATTGGTCTTTTAAATGAGACTAAGAAGTTTCTCTCTAGTAACTTTGAAATGAAAGATATGGGTGAGGCAGCTTATGTGATAGGAATAGAAATATTCCGTGATAGATCACAAGGACGGTTAGGTTTGTCTCAGAAATCATATATTAATAGAATTCTAGAGAGATTCAGAATGGAAAACTGCTTATCATCTCCAGTTCCAATTCAGAAAGGAGATAAGTTTAGTCTCACGCAATGTCCTAAAAGTGAATTGGAACGAAAAGAAATGGATGCAATTTCGTATGCATCATTAGTTGGGAGTTTAATGTATGCTCAGACTTGTACGAGACCAGATATTAGCTTTGCAGTTGTGATGTTGGGTAGATACCAAAGTAATCCCGGTATGGATCATTGGAAAGCTGCAAAGAAAGTTCTGAGATATTTGCAAGGAACTAAAGGTCACATGCTTACTTATAGAAGGTCTAACAACCTTGAAGTGATTGGATACACAGATTCAGATTTTGCAGGATGCGTAGACACAAGAAAGTCTACATGTGTATCTTTTAACTAAAGGTTACCTGTATCTTTTAGCTGAAGGAGCTATATCATGGAAAAGTGCGAAGCAGACTGTAATAGCTGCATCCACTATGGAAGCTGAATTTGTGGCATGCTTTGAAGCCACGATTCAGGCTAAATGGCTACGGAACTTTATTTTAGGGCTTGGATAGGTCGACAATATTGAAAAGCCGCTGAAAATTTATTGTGATAATTCCGCAGCAGTCTTCTTTTCTAAAAACGACAAGTATTCCAAAGGTGCTAAACATATGGAATTAAAGTACTTTGCCGTTAAAGAAGAGGTTCAGAAACAAAGAGTGTCTATAGAGCATATATGCACCGATCTTATGATAGCTGATCCCTTGACGAAGGGATTACCGCCCAAGACATTTACTGGTCATGTATGTAGAATGGGCATTATGTCAGCTAATGAATGATGACAATTATTGTTATGTATTAAGTCTTGACACTCTGAGCTCATTGATGAATATATGTTTCTGATATTGACTTGTTTTCAATTTTTGTATGCATGCAAGTATATGTGATGATATTGAAAATATTTATGGTCCGTTATGAAGACATTATTGTTGGACATAATGTTACTTCCTATTAAAGTATCATGTTAGGAAGAAGAGTCAATATAGTAGTACATGGAAGGGACTATGCCGACTTGATAGCATACAACCGCCATGACTCATGTTGATTTTATTTCTAATAATGAATTATGATGAGGTCAATGTATAGAACCTTAGCCTAGTAAATGCACATTATAATGAATGTTGATTAAATCAAGAAGGGACACCTCATGACATGAGTCAAGTGGGAGAATGTAAAATCATTTGTCTCATGTATAATAGTAAGTGTCACTTGATTTAATTAATAAAAGGGCATTACGGTAATTTTGACTATTAAGGGAAGTTTTATAAAGAAGTAACTGATGACAGTTTCAGTTACATTTACAGAAAGGAGGTTTTCTGATAATAGGAGTCTGCAGAAACCATCTCCTTCATTGTCTGCCCATCACAGTTGTATCCAATCACTGTCAAAGAAGATACAAGTAGGGAAAAAGAGTCAAGACTCTGAGAAAGGCATTTCACCATCAAAGTTCTTCCGCAATAATGGAGAAAGGTACACTTATGTGAAACTCATGAATTCTGAAGATCCCTGTCATGTTCTTGAATGATTACTGTTGATCATGAGTCACTGATTAATTGTATGTTAACAATACAATCCTCCATCAACAAAATAGATAAATAAATAAATCTCATGTAAATTATAAGCCTATTCCAATTGATTTTTTTTTTCAAAAAATGAAAAAGGAAAAGAAAAAGGAAAAAAGTACACAGAATGAATATTACATTGTCAGAAATATTCCAAAATAATAAAAATCACACATATACAAAAGATGTGTAGATAGGACCAATATAAATGAACATGTTTGAATTGCTGAAGCATAAAATAATAATAATAATAATAATAATAATAATAATAAGGTAAAACGAAAAAAAAAAAACAGGTCGAGAATCTGAGCATATATTCGGGCAGGATATACTTACAATCAAAAATATTTATCACATTTACAACCAATTTAATCACCATTGATTTCTGTTAATATAACGGTTATAATTTATTGAAAACTAATAATTAATTAATAAGTACAACTCAATAATTTCCAATAAAGTATAACTGTTAGATTGGGAAAAATTAACGGTGATTAAATTGGTTATAAGGGTGGTAAATTTTTTTGGTGATAAGTATATCTTTCCCCATGTGGGAGGATGTACGTACCACCAAAAATGTTTATCACCTTTATAACCAAACCGTTGATTTTCTTCAATCTAATAGTTATAATTTATTGAGAATTAATAATTAATTAATAAGTACAACCCAATAATTTTTAATAAACTATAACAATTAGATTGACGGAAATCAACGATAATTAAATTGGTTGATTGTAAGGGTGGTAAACTTAACTTCCCCTTCTTTATTTAGTATAAAATCTAAAACTTATTTGATATTATTAAAATAATACAATTTTTTTTTTACATAGAATAATGATAGGAACCTACAAAATCTAGCTCAAAAGGTGGGAGTGTCTAAGGCCTTATAAATCCCACACTAGTTACCTACACAATCAATGTGGGACATTGCCACCTGTTTAAGGCCAACGTCCACAGCGGCTTTCACTCTGACCCGGTGGTAACCCTTTTTCCTCTTTGAGCGGCTTCACCCGCCTATCAGGTAGCCCTTTCCGCGGTTCGACTCTCAACGAAAGCACCTGATAGGAACCCATGGGATCACTATCCCAAAAGCTAGCTCAAAGGGTGGGAGTGTCCAAGGTTTTATAAATCCCACACTAATTGCCTATGCAATCTATGTGGGACTCCCAACATTGCCACCCTTTAAAGCCGACGTCCACGGCGGCTTTCACTCTTACTCAATGGTAGCCCTTCCCCCCTTTGGGCGGCTTCACCCAACTATCAGGTAGGTCTTTCTGGGCTCCGACTCTCAACGAGAAGACCAAATGATAGGAAAGATTTTCATCTCATACGGCTCCTCATTCAATTATTTCGAAGTCATTGGATCCTCATGGGATCACCACCCAAAAACTAGCTCAGAAGATGAGAGTTTGGAAGGCCTTAAAAATCCTTCACTTGTTGCCTACAACGTGGGACTCTAACAAATACATTAAAATTAAATTCATTAATATTCATTATCGCTCCCGGCACGACCCATAGAACAAGGTCGAAAACCCAATCCATAAAGGTAGGTAGACTCGGAAACTCGGCGGTGACTCATCGATGCAGCTCAACAGCAACGTCTTGATTTCCATGAAGAAATCTCCAGTAACCCCTGCTCTGTATTCTCCAAGTCGACCGAGTCGAACTCGCTCCAAGCAAAGACATTGAAGACTCTGGAATGGAGCTTAATAGGTATACAGGTTTCGCCGTTCAAGTCAACCGCCATGACCTTCATTTTCTATGGTTTATGGTTCATGATTTCAAAAAACCAGTTCAGAAATAAAACCAGTTCTTTCCAAACCAAACCGGTGTCAAAACCAAACCGAACCGGTTCGAACTGAACCGAACCAGTTTTGAGTAAATAAAAGAGTTCAGTTCCTTGAACCGAACCAATTCTAAGGATGCTGGTGGTGCCCTAGAATACACCTAAATGCTGCGAAAGAAACACTGAACAAAATCAAATGGCAGACACAGCACGGTTACAAGGAGATTCAGTGAGAGTTTTCAGTGAAGGGATTGGGTTGGTTCTGTATCGGTGGTCGGCACTTCGAACCGCCGTTGAGAACGAATGGGGCGGCCGCGAGTCACGCCTCAAAGCCGATCAACTCTCCGCCGATCTACTTTCCTGGTTCACTCAATCCAAAGGTAACGATATAAATTAATTCATACTTTTATTTATATTTTTATTTATTTATTTATTCATATCTGAATTTATTTATTGTCGGAGCTCAGAGCCACTTTATATCGATGACTTAGAAAGCATACTCGATGAAGGAATGCTTTCTCTCAACGTAGAGGTTGAAGATGGCAGCATTGAAGAGGTATTTTTTATTTATTTATTTATTTTTATTATTATTTTGAAAGAATTCTGTTCTGTTGTCCATATCAATTATTCATGAATTTAAACTTAAATTATGTTCCCATATGGATTGTATTAATTTTCGTGGCTGATGTTACTGATATATGTATGTTTTTGCGATGCTCCCTTTTTTCTTAATTGAAATATCCAAGTTCATGATTTATGTAGGTAGCTGAAAATCTAATGGTTATGCATGAAGAATGCTTACAAGGTAATTTTAGGTCTGTCGAGATTCTCAGGGAAGCCAATCTTAAGCAAGCTGCTCATCCTCATGTAACGCAGGTAAATTTTAACTGTTTTATAGTTAGGTTCAGAATGTCGAATTTCTGGGGGTTATATAGGATTAATTTATGTTTTCCAATTTCTATATGATGGGTTGTGTTAGCCGGGAGGAACATTTAAGTTTTTATTTGATGTGATTAATGATTTTGGTATGTCCTGTTGTATAACTATTTGCAACTTGAGTAATGTGTTGTTTACAGTATTTTTGTTATATGGGGTTGGATTGAAAGGGAGTTTCTTCTTTGTAAAGAACCTTGGGATACACCACCTCGAAAGCTAGCTCAAAGGGTGGGAGTGCCCAAGGCTTTATAAAGGCCACATTAGTTGTTCTTCCAACCAATGTGGGACTATATATCTCAACACGCCCCCTCACACGAGAGCCCATTGGGCTTGAAGGGTGGACAACACACAAGCCCACCTACATGTGGAAATTCCACTACAAAGAAAGTGGGAGGCAATGAGATTTAGAACGCTCTGATACCATGTAAAAAACCTTGGGATACACCACCCCGAAAGCTAGCTCAAAGGGTGGGAGTGCCCAAGGCCTTATAAAAGCCACATTAGTTGTTCATCCAACCAATGTGGGACTATATATCTCAACATTCTTCTTTGTCTTCTATTTAGAAATTTCTTACCTAGCCTATATCTGATCAGTTTTCCGATGCAACCTCTAAAGAAGATTAGGCCTCAAACCAGTAACAAGTTGAAACCATTTAGCTTAAGGAAACAATTCTCCTATGTCAGAACATCCTGCAAGTCCTACTCCTCCTTGTCAATTCTTCTTGGACTTTGCTTTTTTTTTGCCAAAAGCAGCCCTTGGAATGATGCTATATATTGTTAAAATTACTGCTTGAGTAAAGATTGATGGCTGATCCTCTCTGTGAATCAATCGTTGAGCTCTTCTTCTCTTATTGGCTTGAATGAATTGACATGCTTTTGAGTTAAAAGCTCCATTGTGATATTTTTCGTAGCTGTCTGCAATAATTTCCATAAGGTGCTAAACGAAGAAGGTGAAAGAAAGAAAAGGAGCTTAAGAGTCTAAAGAAATCTGAGTTTCATCAATCTGAAAAATTACATTCTAATTTGAAGAATTACATAGGGATCTATTTATAGATCTATTAAATTAAACTAACTCAGAGAATTAATTAACTATACAAGATTAACTCACTGAGTTAGAGATCTAACAGAAAGCTTAGTTAGTTGTAAGTCAGTTACATACATTGTAACTAATTCTGTAGAATACAAACTAACCTACTCTAATATTCCCCCTTCAAGCTCAAGGGGGTTTTGTCAGCATTGCATGATCCAAAACCTTGAGCTTGTCTATGAGTTCTGCAAATCTGGAAGCAGAGAGGGGTTTAGTGAAGGTGTCAGCAACTTGTAGTGGAGCTGGAACATGCTGCACAATGAGAGATTTAAAATTTTGACCAACCCTAGTTCCTCCTCGTGGAGAATTTGTAGAATAAGTAGAATCTTGTTCCTGCCCACGCAGAGGGGATAATTCAAAGAGAGTTTTTCAACTTGGTAATTATAATGGCAAGGCGAGAGCTTTCCAGCACGTTGAAGAACTTGAAGTTTATGCAAAGGGCAGCTCCGAGGGAAGAAAGAACCAAGAAAGAAGATGATGTCAAACCTGATAGAAATTTTCCTATAAATTCCAACATTACTAGAAAATGTGTGGTTATAATGGAAGGTGATCCCCACCCAGGTGCACTTAAAGGTCGAATGTCATTTCAAAGTTTTAATCCTTCTGTTGATAAACTAAATGAGGAAGAAGCAAGACTTGGTCAGCCAGCTGAAACTACTATTTCTAGAAATCAAAGTGGAAATGTTTGTTTTAGAGAAAATAGCTCTTCGGTACAAGGTCCAGAATGTTCTAACTTGGACAAAAAAAAAATTCTGAGGTTAATGGCAATGTTAAAAGGAAGGGTTTTATAAGAGTTATGTTGTAGGAAAAGTGATTGTGTAATGTTAAAAGTAAACAGTGTAGGAAAGTGATAAACCCTAAAAGGAAACAGGTAGAATTAAACAGTGAAGCACAATATCCTAACAAATTACCCAAGAATGACCAAGGTAATAGACAATCATCGCCCAAGAATTTCAATAAACCGATGGGAGATAAGCTAGATTGGAATGTTCTTGGACCATCCAAGTGTCAAACTAAATAGGATTAGTTGTTTGATTGTAAGAGCAAATCATGGTAGAGGTTTGGTTCTGTTAACATGTTTATATCTCTCTGAGATGGGTTTTCTTTTGTTGCTCTATTAACATGTTTTCTGTTTTTTGTTAAATCGACATATTTTTCAACTATTTTTTTAAAGCTTCAGGATTTATCAAGATGCAGATAGAAAACATATACCAGGAATTGGGACTAGATTATGGTATTGTCACTCTGTTATATAATATTACTGAGCATGTTTGGTTGATGATGCACATTTTCCCTTGTTTACATATGTCCTAAGTGACAATTAGATGATCAACCACTTCCCTTGAATTGGAAAGGAGTAATAACGTGATAGGACCCTGAAGACATATTACCAGGAAACGATTTAGAGGGATTTTCCCTCCTGCTGACGCGACCACTGCTGCTGAGTCAGCTCTCAATTCATTAGACGTGCAGATGCATAACAGAATGGCTGACGAGGATAACAAACTTGGTGTTGATGGCTCAATGGGTAGAATGGGTGAAAAGCATGCTGTTAGCTTTGGTTGTTAAATAGGGATGTGAGCTTGGTAACAGTAGGCTGAGTTTGGATTAGAAATTAGGAGGATTACAGTGCTGCTCGAATTGCTCTGCCATTTATCTTTCTTTTCAGATATTTCTGTTTTATTGTAATTTCCTTGTTTCATGCTGAAATTGGTGTCTGTAACCAAATTTCCTTATCAATATCAATAGATTGTTATTTTATTCCTTGTCATTTCAAGATATATCAGTCGGTTCCTGTCATAACGTTAGACATTTATGATGTGCTAGATTGTAAATGATGATGAAGACGTTGAAGATGAAGATGATGATGATGATGATGAGAACATTATCGGGGTTGATAATTCTTCAAACATGGATCTGGACATTCCTAAATCTGAATCAAAGTTGAATTCGGTGAACAAGCCAGTTAATGGGCCTCTGACAAAGGTTTCAGGTGAAGCAAATGATGGATGGGTTGAAGTTTCAAACAGAAGAAATAAAGGTAGAAAAAATTAGACGAAAATCATTTAAAATTTTCTGTTATAAGGATGTGTGAGAGTCTTCCTCTGTTTTCTTGTGCTTTTTGAGGTATTGCAAACCTTCTTGAGGTGGGTAACTATATGTATTCGGATTTTTTGTTTCCAGTTCTTTTCTCACATGAATTTTTCCTTCTATTTATCATATATGCATGTAACTGTTGCAGTTACATTTATGCTTTCTGTTGTAACCGTAAAAGCTTAGTTGGTAGAATTTAGGTAGAAGTTATTTTTTTTTCCCGACAATAGCTTCTGTTGTATGAGCTGATATACATCAGCAGTATGAACTGATTGATTCAATTTTTAGATGATTCACTTTTTTCAATGTCGTAAGAACCTTAAAAATAAATATTGAATTATGACCTTGCTCTGCGCCTAACAAATTTGGAGGTTTTAATTAGCTAATTCGGGACACTGTCTATTAATAACTTTTTCAGAAAACATCATAAAGCTTGGAATTTATAGAAGCAACCATAGCATGATACTCTTGTATTAGAATAAATTCATGGATACAACAATCTCATATCCCCTTCATCACCAGTATTCACTCCTTTCTCACAACACACCGTAACACTTGTCCTTATATTTGAAGGAACTCCACCTAGTACTTGCCATTTTACAATTGAAGTATACCAGCAGCCTTTGTAGTCTTCTTCTTCATTGCTTCTGATTTCTACCTTTGCACCTTTACAAAAATGTTGCTCAAATTTGTTTCCTTGGTCTTCATATGATCACCAATCTTCTTTGCTAGCTCACTAGACTTCTGATTTTTCAAGATTGATTGATATCCCGTGAGATTCTTGGATTTTAACATTTCATTGCAAACTTTTTTCCTTCTCAATTAACTTGATATTTTAAAATGGCATATATTGTGAGAAACATTTCACATTGCCCCCATAAAAATATAATAGAATAATGAACAAACGAACATGTTTTAGCATATAATATTGGGAAATACTAGTCTCATATTTTAGGAGACTAGTATATTTAATACTTTATATTTATTTTCATTTTTGTATGATTATGATTTCTCAATATTTAATGCTTTCACATTAAATATATTAAATATGAGGAATTATAACCCTACAAAAATGAAAATAAATATTACCGTTGTATTACAACAATAGCATCACCATGCAAGTGCTGAGGAATCGAGAGAAAGAAGATAGTTGAAACAGAGGATTAAAGAATATTTCTTGAATTGATTATGAAAGTAAAGAAGAAGGGTCTTTATATACAGAAACTACCAGCTAACTAAAACTAACATAATTCTAATTAACTAGCTAACTGAAAGGTGAACTATTAAGTTAATGGGTTGGGCCTTAACAAGCCCAAATCGTTTTACTAGCTAACTGAAAGGTGAACTATTAAGTTAATGGGCTGGGCCTTAACAAGCCCAAATAAATCATTTTAGTCTGGTAACACGTTGGACTAATGATGAAAGAGATTAGTAGTGATATTGATAATAATAATATCCAAACTCATTATTATAATTTATAACACTATTCCGCATATGATTTTTTCAATATTTTAAGAAACCAATTTTTTTTTTTGTCAACAAGAAACCAGTTTAGATGATATAAACAAAGGATTAATATTTATCAAATTATATCCCACATACATATAAGAAAATATCTTCTTTTAACATATTTGCACATGGCCTCATACACTTTATGTATATAGGAGATAATTTTATTTTCTACAATATGAAAAAAATTAATTCATATAAACAATGTATAAGATAAGATCTGATAATATAAGTCTATATAGTATAAGGTTTAATTGTATAAGATGAAATACTTTTGCAGCAACAGAAGAAGTATTTCCCTATTAAAAATTCATTAATCTTTTATAAGTGTTAAGTTACTTTTTAAATTAAGAAATTTAATTCAGAGAATTAATAAATAAAAATTATACAATTATTAAAAAAATTAAAAACATTTTCCTTCACACAAGACTAACATGAAAATACTAACTTTTATCATATAGGTTTAATATTTCTAATATCGTAGGAAATAAATTTATCTTCTAATTCTCATGCAAGCACTCTTGTATCGATACTACAAATTGTAAAGTTCATGCTTATGGCGATGTCAACTCTTGTAATGATTTTCTTGCTACTCTCTCCCTCAATAATTCTTCAATATCAAATGAGTCATATTTTACAAATCCTCTCATTGTTTGAAGCTTCTTCTTCAGGTAGATATCTTTTGCTTCTTTTATTTAGGGGCATTTGGTAGAGAAGAAATTTTATTTTGCCCGGAAATTTTAATTTTCAAAAATATAATAAAAATATCCAATTTACGATAATATCCGAAAATTAAAATTTAGAAAAATTTAGTTTGCCGGGCATCCGAGAAAAAATCTCCTACCAAACGCCCCTTAGCGTGTGTGTGTTTTTTTTTTTCCTTTTCTTTTCTCCCGTCTTAAATTATCTTTTACTTATAGATAAAGATATATGGAGTTATGTGAAAAGAAGAGAGAAAGAAAAATTAGGGATGTCACATATTTTTATATATGTGTAATAGAATATTAAACCTTTATTATATTATTAAAAAAAAAAAACTACTAGAAAAGTGTGTATCATTTTAAATGATGTAAAGTTATGCTATTTCAAGTGAAAGAAAGAGATAGATAAAGGAGGAGAGAGTGGACAAAAAAATATAAAGGTGTGAGTCTCACTTCTTTATGAGAAGGATATAAGTTGTATCATTTATAAAAACCTTATTATATTATTAAAAAAAAAAAACTAAAAACACAATAAATAGTTTTAAGTAATTTCTACAAAACGACTTCGTTTTACACAGAGACATTCCAAAATTTTCTCTTCACCCTTATCCACCTTATATTGAACCATCCCTTTGAACCTGTGGCCTTCGTCTTCCATAAACGCTACTCGCCATGGCTGCAGCAGCAGCAGCGTGTATGAGTTTCAACATAGCAACAGCATTCAAAGGACTTTCATTATCTTCTTCATCTTCCTCTTCCTTCTTCACTGGTGGTGGTGCTTCCCCTCTTCTCCGCGCGGGTCCCACCTCGTTCGTGTCGTTCCCTCGGAGGTCACCTCTTACCATTCAGAACGCACACAAGAAGGGTGCCGGAAGCACCAAGAACGGCCGCGATTCCGCGGGCAAGCGACTCGGAATCAAAATTTACGGTGAACAGCGCTGCAAGCCAGGTTCCATCATCGTTCGTCAACGTGGAACCAAGGTTGCTTCCTAACTACCTCTTCGATTTTGCATTTTTGGAATCCTTTGCTATTGTTTGTTACCATGTGTTTGTAAGAGGTTAATTACTTGATTCGAACATTTGATGTTCAGGTCACGTGGCAAAAACGTTGAGTGGTGAATGAATGAATAGTGTTAGATAATGGTATGTCAATTAATTATGATAGGTTGCTACTATGATGTGTTAAACTTATGATATGAAATGGAACTTGATGCAGTTGAGGATTAAGGCTAAGTTTTCCAACTTTTGTGATTTGTTGATTTGTATGTTGTTTTATTAAAATCTGTCAAATAAAATGAGGCAGAGGTTATACTTATTTATGAAAAAATTTACAACTCTTACTACTAAATTAATTATAATTTATTGAGAATTAATAATTAATTAATAAATGTACCTAATAAATTATAACCGTTAGATTGATAGAAATTAGTTTAGTAGTAAGAGTTGTAAAACTTTTCAGTAGTAAATATAATCGCCCTATCATTTGGCTTAACTTTGCAGTTGTGAAAACATGACATAATTTAGGCTAGAAAATGTATGGTGTCCAATCTATTGGTTAGAAAATGAATAAAAAACCATTTTTCATTAAACCTCAACCAGAGAGTGGGATGAGTATTGAGTACAATCCTATTATGCAATAGTTGCAAAAAAGTTGTTTCACGGATTTGAACTAGTGATCTTTCAGTAGATCACGAAGGAACAATTTTACTATTACTGATTAGTTTAATTGCGTTGTGTGATCAACGATGTTGTAGTAGATTCTTTTAATGGTTATGGTAGAGCTGTTCCTTAACTTTTATAACACACTTTACAGACCGGAAGAACTTCCTTATTTGAATTGTATGTTGAGGGTAATAATGCTATTGAGTGTTGAGAAAAGTAATGAAGTTGGCAAAGTTGCTGTCTGCAGTCAATCTTTGCCTTTGTGAGAATAGCTTCCATTCAAATTGACCCTGGTTTTTCGTACATACTGTAGAATCCTTAGTGCTATAATACTATTTTCTAAGTTGTAAGTACTTCTCTTTGCAAAACTTGAAGTATCACCCAGGAAAGAATGTGGGGCTTGGCAAAGACTATACCATCTTCTCCTTGATTGATGGAGTTGTAAGATTTGAGAAACATGGACCTGACAGGAAAAAGGTTAGATAAAGTTTTTTACAGCTTGATGTATGTTTTCTATAATCCTAGAGAGTACAAATTAACGAGCTATGCAAGTTGTATTATTACAGATTAGTGTTTATCCACAAGAAATTCCGCCTAAGAACCCCAACAGCTATAGAGCAAGGAAGGCAGCATACTTCAGGATGAGGCGTGAACGCAAGAAAGCTAAACTAGAAGCAAGAATACTTCGATCCCAGCTGATGTTGGCTTCTGCTGATGATGCTGCAATCACTAATCCAATGTGCTAATTCTGCTTGAATCACTTAAAATGTGTAAAATCCCCCCTTCCAAATTTTTTTGTTTTTGTGTACCTGCGAAATGGAACTTGATACAGTTGTGGATTAAGGCAAAGTTTTCCAGCTTTTGTGATTTGTTGTTTTATTCAAAATTTTCAAATAAATGATCATTTGGCTTCAACTTTGCAGCCTGGGAATATAAACAATTAAACATGACATAACTTAGGTGTTAGAAAATGAATTCAAAAAGAAAGAAAAAAGAAGATAAAAAGTCTTCTTGATAGTTTAGTTGCATTGTGTAGTTGACTACGTTGCGACGGATTCTTTTGATGGTTATTGATGAACTGTTAGTGTAACCTTTAGCATTGTATTAAGTTTTAATGAAGTGGCTGAAAGAATTCCTTCATTGAAGGAATAGGAAAGAAATCGAAGGAAATAGAGAGAGAGACTTGAGAGAGAAGAGAAACTATAAGATGTGTTTCAAACAGAATGAATTGATTAATGAGAGAGAGAGTACAAGCTCTATATATAGAGCATAAAGCTGACTCATAGATGAGTCAGCAATCCTAACAAACTTGTAACAAACTAACAGAAAGAAAGAGCAGCAGCAATCAGCTGCTATAGGTACAAGGAAAGATATCCTACTACAGTCAAACTAAACTATATACATCTAACACTCCCCCACAAGGTCAACAGTGGTGGACTGAGTTGAGTTCAACACTTTGAGCTTGCTTCTAAAGGCAGCAAACGTGGAGAATGACAACGGTTTGGTAAAGGAATTTGCCAATTGATCTGCAGCAGGAATGTGCTTAACGATAATATCTTTGGCAACAACCTTTTCCCGAAGAAAATGTAAGTCCAATTCAAGGTGTTTGGTTCGAGCATGAAGAATAGGGTTGTGGGCAATGGCCACAGCACTCAGGTTGTCACACAAGATAAGAGGAACAGATAGTGACAGCTGCAATTCATGAAAGAGAGATTTAATCCACAAAATCTCAGCACAAACTAGTGCCATACTCCTGTATTCTGCTTCAGCAGTAGACCGTGCTACAAGTGGCTGCTTTTTAGACCACCAAGAAAGCAAGTTCGAACCAAGAAAGATACAGGCTCCAGAAGTGGATCTACGATCATCAACATCACTTCCCCAATCAGCATCACAATAAGCAGTAAGGGGAAAAGATCCATGAGGAGACTTAACAGGATGGAAATGAAGACCAAAAGTGGCAGTGCCTTGTAGATATCTGAGGATGCGTTTTACAGCCTTCCAATGCTCCACCAATGGCTGACTCATAAATTGGCAAACTTTGTTCACAGAAAAGGAGATTTCTGGTCGTGTAATGGTGGCATATTGTAAAGCACCCACCACAGAACGATACAAATGAGGATCATCAAAGTTAGAAGAGCCAATTTTGGAGAGTTTACAACTAGAAGCCATAGGAGTAGAAATTGCCTTTGCTTCCTGCATATTGACTCGAGCAAGGAGATCTCTGATATACTTGGATTGATTGAGAGACAAAGAACCAGTAGACAGCCTCTGAACCTCAATTCCAAGGAAAAAATCCAAGTCCCCTAGGTCCTTTAGAGTAAAAGAGGAATGGAGCTGTGAGATAATCTTCTTAATAAATGGAGCATTGTTACCTGTGAGAATGATGTCATCCACATAAACTAACATATAAATTCTCAGACTTCCAGCCTTGTAAATGAATAAGGATGGATCACACCTGCTTGCTTGGAAACCAAATGACAATACTGCATTCTTCAATTTGTCAAACCAAGCTCTTGGAGCTTGCTTGAGACCATAAAGAGACTTGTGAAGGCGGCAAACAAGGGACTTGTTTTCAGCTTCAAAGCCTGGAGGTTGAACCATATACACCTCTTCCTCTAGATCTCCATTTAAAAAGGCATTGTTGATATCTAGTTGTCTCAAAGGCCAACCATAGGTAAGAGCAATGGCTAAGATAGCCCGAACAGTGACAGGTTTTATAACAGGAGCAAAAGTCTCATTGTAATCAAACCCTGGCCTTTGGTGAAACCCCTTAGCCACTAGACGAGCCTTGTATTTGTTGAGACTTCCATCTGAATTTTTCTTTACCTTGAACACCCATTTACACCCAATAGCCTTTCTTCCATGAGGTAAGGGAACAAGGGACCAAGTTCTGTTGCTGTGTAAGGCTGCAAATTCTGTTTGCATTGCCTTAAGCCAATGTGGACTGTTGAGTGCTTGCTTAACAGAAGAAGGTTCAGTATAGGTGAGCAATACAATGTTCCTGCCCAGAGATTTTGACCGAGTAATGATTGATCGAGGAGGAGAAGAAGAACCCAGAGAAGTGGATGGTGCATATTCTGAACGTGATGAGGCAGTACTGGTTGGTGAGGACAGTGAAGGAGAGCATGCAGTTCCTGGTGATCCATCAGAAAGTGCAGGATTATTTGCAATAGGTGGACTATCAAGACTGCTACCAGAGGATGATACACTAGCATTGGATGAATCAGCATTGCTTCTAGAGGAGCTGTCAATGTGAGTCACTGGAGAAACAGGTGCAGGAGCTGTTGGTTGGATGCTGGAAGCAAACTCTCTGCTTGGAATCTCAGTAGTTGAATTGCAGGAGGACTGAACATGCAAGGGAATGAAGCATGTGGGAGCAGTCTGTGGAGTGGTACTGATCTTCTTGGTAGTCCATTCCTTGAAAGGAAACCTGTACTCATTAAATAACACATCTTTTGAAATAAAAACTTTGCAATCAGGACTCAAACAGATATAGCCCTTGTGATGTGATGAGTAACCAAGGAAAACACATTCTCTTGATCGGAATTCCATTTTATGCTTATTATATGGCCTTAAGAAAGGAAAACAGGCACAACCAAAGGACTTAAGAAAAAGGTAATCAGGCTGTTGTTTGAAGAGTTCAGTATGAGGGACTTTAAAATTAATGGAAGAAGAAGGAAGTTTGTTTATAAGGTACACAGCAGTAGAGAAGGCATAGTCCCAATACTGCATTGGAAGAGAGGAGTGAGAAAGGAGAGCTAGACCAGTCTCCACAACATGACGATGCTTTCTTTCCACAACACCATTTTGATGATGAGTGTGTGGACATGTAACTCGATGGATAATACCATGCAGGTTAAGGTATTGAGTGAACACCCGAAATTCACCCCCCCAATCTGTTTGTAAGGCTTTTAGGGGCAGCTGAAATTGAGTGGTTATCATAGCATAAAATTGTTTGAAAATAGAAATAGCATCATATTTTTGTTTTATGGGATAAAGCCAAGTGTATCGAGTACAAGCATCAACAAAAGAGATATAATATGTATTACCAAGAGAGGATTTTACAGGAGATGGTCCCCAAAGATCACTATAGACAAGGGTGAAAGGGACAGTATATTCAGTTTTGGATGATGGGGAATATTGTCTATGAGACTTTGCACAACAACAAGATGAACAAAATTCTGCCATTTTATTATTGATGTGTATATTACAAGATTTAAGTACATTTTTAAGAGACTCAAGATGTGGATGCCCCAAACGACAGTGCCACAGTGAATACAAGGAATCAGTTGGAGTACATGTTGTATTATTGATGCTAATACTAGTACTGGAACAAGGTACATTGGTGTCACTACTTGCACTAACTACATTGACAGACTTGTTGATAGAAGAAGGACTGACACAAGAGGTATTTTTGACTGGAACAGAAGCTGTGGTAAGCTGCAAATTTGGGAAGTGATACAAGCCATCAATTCCAACAGCACCTTGAAGAAGTATCTGATGAGAATCCTGACATTTCACAAAACAAACATCAGAATGGAATTCAAAGAATACTGAATTATCTTTAGCAAACTGACTGGCACTGATCAGATTTTTAGTAATAGATGGGACTAAAAGCAAATTCTTAAGATGCAGTAAAGAATTCGAATGAAAAGGCGATATAATTGAAGAGGAACCAGTGGCTGTTATGGATAAACCTTGTCCATTTCCAATTAGAATGTGATCAGTACCACTGAGATGTTGACCTTGTATGATGTTTTGAGGTGTACCAGTGACATGGTTTGATGCTCCAGAATCAGGAACCCACTCAACTAGTGGAGTTGAGTGTGAAACTGATGAATCAGTAGGCTTTGTTGAGATGAATGCCTGTGGTTGGCTCTGTGATCTGTTGTACTGAAAGGATCTTGCTGGTTGAGACTGCTGATGAACAAAGAACTGAGGATATGATGTATTCTGTGGTGGTGGTAAACTTGGAGTGAAGTTCTCTTCAAAGCGATGCCAACACTCCCTTACATCATGACCAAACTTATAACATAGCTGGCAATGGACATTTGATCTAGTTCCACGTCCTCTACCTCGATTAAACCTCATTGTAGATCTGCCTCTTCCTTTGTATTGACCACTGGAGCTGTTGAAATGACCTTCTGCAGGTTGCTCTGTTCGACTCTGTTTTCTGGTTTCAGAAACAGAGTCGTCTTCTTCATCAGATTCAGGTTTCTTCTGCATCTGAACACGTTGGGTGAGGTTCAGGGATGCTCCTTCATTCAGTAGCTGTTCATTCTGCTTGTTCAAGAGCTGTTCATGAGCCATAAGCTCCACTCCTAAGTCTGCAACGGAGTATGCTCTGTCACGTCCATGTATCATCATTACAAACGGATTGTAATCAGAAGGCAATCCTTCAAGTATCGTCTCAGTATGTTCTTCAATTGAGACTGGATTTCCAATTGATTTAAGAGAATCACAGATCGTTTTGATTCGAGTTATGTACTCTCTTGCAGTCTTCGTACCTTTCTTCATCGTCTTCAACTCAGATCTGAGTTGTCTGGATCTGGATTTCATCACGCCATGGAACAACTTGTGTATATTCTCCCAAGCTTCGAACGAGTGCTTCACAGGGAGAATGTCGTTCACCACTTGCTCAGAGATAGTGGATAACAACCAAGTCAAGAGCATATGATCTTGTGTTAACCACTCAGAATATGCAGAACTGAAATCACCGTTTTCTTGATCGTCTTCTGTCTCGAATTTTCGAGGAATCTTTGGATTCACTAAAAACCGTTGAAGTTGATGTGAAGTAATGATTGGTTCTATGATCTGGTTCCAGAAGAGATAATTATCTTCTGTTAACCTTGCAGAGATCTGAAAATTGAAGAGAGAAGATGGATTTTTAGGTTCCATCGTGGTTTTGGAGGTGGATTTGCTTTGACTGGCTGCGCTGGCTTCTGTGTTGGTTGCGGAAGACATGATCGACTACTGTGTATGGATCATAAAGCTCTTGATACCATGAAAGAATTCCTTCATTGAAGGAATAGGAAAGAAATCGAAGGAAATAGAGAGAGACATGAGAGAGAAGAGAAACTATAAGATGTATTTCAAAGAGAATGAATTCATTAATGAGAGAGAGATTACAAGCTCTATATATAGAGCATAAAGCTGACTCATAGATGAGTCAGCAATCCTAACAAACTTGTAACAAACTAACAGAAAGAAGCAGAGAGCAGCAGCTATATAATCAGCTGCTATAGGTACTTGTCATTTATAATAGTAATCCGTTTGATGAAAGATATCCTACTACAGTCAAACTAAACTATATACTAGTTATACCTCTAGCGAAGGTAAAGACCAGGCTAGAAGGTAATGTTCCAAGTGTGAAGCAAGCTAATAACGATCAAGGTTAGGTGTGTGTCTGGTGTTACTTAATATAAATGGGCATAATAACAATACATAAGATACATTTCTTTGGTGTCCGGAGGAGTATTTATAGGTGAAGGTCACCTTCATCTTCTCTAGGTTCAAGGGGAGAAGGTCAACTCTTTTCGGGTTTCGTTTAGGGTGCCAGCCGGCAGGTGCTACTGAGGGCGGCAGGCACTGCTATGATCGCAGTGATGCACCCCCTACGCCTGGTGATTGTCAGCATGAGGCAAATGGCAGTTACCTCTTATGGCCTCTGGGGCGGTCTCTTTTGGGAGTTATAATCCCTAGATGAGACATTTTGGTGTCTCACCTGGGGAACATCCTTGTCTTGGGTTCTGCATGGTTGAAAGTTGATAGGGCTGACGTGGATAGGGTTGTGGGCCCTGACCTTGGGCCACAAGGTCATTGGGTTATCGAGAACAGGTACCATCCGGTGTTTACAAATGAAGAGATAACTCATTTAAGAGAAGTCTCTGCGGAGAAGAATTGTGAACTCATGAAAGAGTATGCAGTGAACAACAGAAAAGCCAACTCATGAAAGAATGCTTCTTTGATTACAGGCTCTAAGAGGACTTAACCTGTAAATTGAACACTGGACCATTGTGATGCAATTTTTGACTCTGAGTGATTGGTTGTTCATGATGAGTAGAGCAGATAATAATAGTATATCTTACCGCACGCTCCAACCAGGGCTTCAATCAAGGAATGATATCCTAAGGACTGCTATTCAGTTTAAAAAAAAAAAATCTAAGTTTTGACAAAATTAAATCAACTAAATTCAATAATGGTCTTGGACAAGATAAAGTGGTATGAACTACTAGAATTATATATCCGTCCAGAGACAATAAAAATGCTAACTCATTCTGTTAAAAGTTCTAACGGAAATTTATATTCTGGCTGTAGCAAATGCCATCAGAATCTTCAAGGGGTTCACACGATGCCAGCAAAGAGAACTTGACTGAGAAAGAAGTCTTTCCATTTTCTTATTCTCTTATTTAAGCATAACTACTTTTGTATTAAATTTTATTTTACTGTTTTCATTCACTGGAAAAAGCACCTCATCATATGGCGATTATGACATTGGTTCAGGATGATGATCAATCTATCGTAGTAAGGAACTGCAAAGATGATTTCAAGGAAATTTCCAAAGACGCCCATGTAATTTTGTTTAAATCTCACATAGTAGTGAAATGTTGGGAATGGTAGCCATGAACCACAATAAATGGACGGACACCACATCTCAACCCAAAACTGTCTTTTGCACTTATATGGATCACTTGCTCTAAGTTTAGCCTATGTGGGACTTACTTCACCACTACTCACTCACACTTGATTATTTCCAACATTCTCCCTCAAGTGTGAGGCCCAATATCATTCTTACTCTAAAGTCAACTTCTGTGGAAGTCTTTTTCTCTTACCACTTCTCAACCCAAAACCTTAAGGCTGTAGATTTATGGGCCTTTTGCACTTATATGGTCATTACTTGCTCTAACTTTAGCCTATGTGGGACTTACTTCACCACTACTCAGTGACATTTGATTATTTCCAACATGAAAATGTTTGAAGCCAATGAATGGTGGATAATCAGGCTACTACAACAAAAGAAACGCTACATAAATAGAGTGGTGATCGTGCCGAGAATAGTAATTATGGGTAGTTGTAATAGATTTGGAGATAATATTATCATAGGATTACTATTACTATCAGAGGCCACGCCTAACATTGTACGTAGTAGATGTATATATTTATTTTGAGGAGTTAATGACATTTTAACTTTTTACTTTGTAGCTATTTAATTTTTTAACTAAGTGATGTAACTACTTAGTTATGGAATTAATTTTGAATTAATTGTATTTATAAATTGAATAAGAAGTTTGATATAAAAAGGAGGTGTCTTTGTTTATCAAAAAAAAAAATTGTGTCTTTTCGTCATGGAATGAATGTGTTATTTCATAGTGAAATAGATGTCATTTAAATCCTGACCTTACGTTTTTTTATAAATAAATAGAAATCATAATTTTAAAAGAAGAGTTTTTCTCTATTGGTTTCTTGAACATTCTTTGTATTTACATTCTTTTACACTAGTGCTATTGGTTAGATCTCAAATCTTTCCTTTTTGTAACATGAACAGATATCTTTAGGTTCTAATAAATTTTCCAAGCTATCTCTCGAGAAGGAAGGGAAAATGTGTGTACACTTTTTACATCTGAACTTACATCTTCTTTTCGATAACCTTAAATTCTGATGACTTAAGTGGTGGTATTTATAAGGGTTTTAAAAAACCTTAACTCTAACTCATTGCAGTTTAGATTTCTTTGGCTCTTCTCGTATTCTTAACTCATTTGACCTTTAATAAAAAAGTATAAAGCTAACAAAAAGCATCATCCACCACTTGAGAAAAGTAGATGAAGACACCTAGCACCGATCTCGTGTCTTTCTCTTCACATGTCTTTGTCATTTGGTTAATCAATTTAAGCTTCTACTTTGTGCTTTTTCAAAGACTAACTAAAATTTTAACTCAACCATACTTTTCAAAATAATATATTTGAAATCTAACCTTCCATATTTCTCAAATTTGTTTGAAGCTGGTCTTGAATTTCAAGTTTTTCAATCTATAATAGGTTTCTTGAAAGATACTCATTATCTAGTTTCAGTTAAGTTGTCTTTTGTTTATGCGAACACAGATGAGAAGAGTGATGCTTTACAAATGCTCTGATTATTTCTTTTAACTATTCTCATCTCCAAGTTATCATACTTGAGAGAGTTTAAAAAGAGCAGGTATGATAACGAAATTTCAAAGAGGTAAATAATATTATTTGCCAACTTAGGTTAGTTATAGCAAGTAGCAACTGTGAACATGAGGTTAATGAACTTAATTTGAAAAAAAAAAAAAAAAAACCTGAAAAGTGTCATCCACATCCACACAAAGAAAACAAATTGATAATCTTAGGGTGTGTTTGAATGTGTTTTTATTTTTATGTTTTTAAAAATTGTTTTGAACATAAATTTTGAGAACTGATTAAAAGAACAATAAAACTTGTTTGAGTGTAGTTAGTTTTAAAGTCATAAAAAATTTGTAATTATTTACAAAAATGTCATTAATGAAGTTTTACAATTATAATATGAGAAAAATATTTCTGCGGTTACTATAAATAAGTTATCTGCATTTATTCTCAAAACGACGTCGTTTTGAGATTGAAAGATTAAAAAATTATAATTAAAGACCATAATAACCCTGAAATAAATTATAATTACAAAAATAACATGATTTTCCCTCAAAACGACGTCGTATTGGGTTTACTGCAGAAAAAACGAACGCTTATAATATTGTCACCGCAAAGGAATTTAAAATTAAAAAAATCATTTACCAAAATGCCATTAATAAATCCTTATATTTACAAGAATGCCACTACCACAAAAAAACGAAAGCAGCTTTTGAAAACATTCCTAAGACGTTTTGCTTTTTTAGGTTTTCAAAACTAAAAAATAAATGCTGTTTTTAAAATTGATTTTATGGAATACTCTTACTTACCAAACAACTTTTTTTATTATTTTTAAAATTAAAAAATTATTTTGCAAAACAGAAATCAAACATAGTTTTTCAAAATAATGTATCACCATATACTTGAAATGCCTAAATAAGGAAAAAAAATGTTCCATATTCCCGTAATACTAAAAATTTAAAATATCTTTTACTAAATTTGAAAAAAATTAATTTAACTAACTTTTACCATATTACTTACTTTTTTATGGTTATTCTCACGTAATCACATTTTTCGATTTTTAGTAAAGGATTAGATACTCATGTGGTAGCAAAGATATCCTCCTAAATAAGATGGTTCACTATCTCATAGGTATCAATTGCAACTTTGCAAGAGTGTTAGTATGTGACAAAAAATTGATTAGTGAGAAGAGAAAATATGTGAAATGGCTTGGAAGGAGCTAAAAATGCTTACTTATTGATTGTTTCCAGAAGGATCGAGGGTGTTCAATCTAAGATTGATTTAGTTTATATTGGAATAATATGCTCTCATACATCTATAAGAGAGATATCTTATAAGATCGGAGAATATTGTGCACCAGGATAAACAACGTAGCCAAAGAGTGGGAGTGTATACACGATAACAACTAAGAGAAAGAGAACATAAAATGTAAACCTAATTGGTTCAACTCTTTATTTATAGATATGTTACTTGATGGAAGTGAAATTCTGGATCTCTTGAAAATATTAAAAGCCCAATATTCGATCCACATAATATTGATATCCTATCTAATAGAATTGCTTTATGATTGCCCCTTGTGGCCTATTAGAATGGGGGCCCATAAGTTGGGCCCATGAGACTATACTAAAAATACGTTATTGTAAGGTTGAAAATTGTAATGTGAAAGAATAATATGGTGTTTATAAATTTGGAATATCTTAATGAACATGCTATTTCACTTATAACAGTTAAATCACACAACACTGAACAAGGCTACGATAAATTTGCAACAGCCCAACCGGGAGAAGAATTTTGGTGGTCCTGGACCACCTTTAATTCAGTGGTCCAAACCAATCAGGATGAGATAATTATTGAAGAGAGAGGAGAGAGGAAAAATAAAATATAAACTTTTGTATAAGTGTCACTCACTGAATGGAAGGACTACATGAGACCTGGAGCACTAAATTTTTTTCCCCCAAGCGCATAGAGTTGACTAGGAGATAAGACTAGGAAACTTAGGTCCCTTACTCTGTTGCATGAAGATAAATTACTACTTGAAAAACATATTTGTCCTTTTAAATGACACAACTTATATCCTTCCACTCTCACAAAGAGGTGAGACCCACACCATTATATTTTCTTCTCCACTCTCTCTCCTCCTTTATCTATCTCTTTCTCTCACTTAAAATAACACAATTTTACATTCTTTAAAATGATACACATTTTTCCCTTTCTACTTTGATTTAACTTGGTGTATGATGATCTTAAACTACTAAAATCTAAGAGTAGATACATTTTAACTTGTTCATTTGAGCTTGTTTGAAATCAGTTTTTTGATTTTTACTAAAGAAAAAAAAAAAAAAAACCTAGTTGGTAAAGCTTGTTTTGTTTAAAAAAAAGAATTAAAAATTGCAAGTGTCTTTTTAATTTTAGAATCATAGTAAGAGGACATGTTTTTGTCTTATGTTTTGATTTTTAACTTTCAAAACAAAAAAACATAAAAAACAATTGTTTCCATAACTATTCTATAAAATAATTTTAAGCTATGTAACAAAAAAAATCAAAACACAATATAACTGACACATTAGGACACGTTTTGATATTAAATAATATTTTTAATTTATGCAGTGTATATTATATTTAATATTCTTTAACAAAAAAAGAATCTAAACTTATAATATTCATAAATTTTGCAAAGAAACATAAGATACCATAAATATTTATATTAAATTTAATAAAATGGTAATCGCAATCCAACGAATCTAATAATTGGAACTAAAAAAACACCATCCTTTTTTTGCAATTTTTATAACGCATGTTGAAGTGTCCAATGTCCCAGGAAGTGTCGGACACGACCCATAGGTTTTAAGAACAAAAAAATTCAGAACACAATATAACTGATTACTTTAAAGCACTTTAAAGCAGTTTCTTCCATATTATTCATGTATTAACTGAAACACCATCCTTGCAAATACCATGATTCCAATGTCCCAAACCCTGCTCAAGTAAATTAACAAGTAAAACACCACTTATCATCTGAAAACTTGGAGCGAGTGATTAACACTGGTGAAGCCTCCATCAATCATAAGATTCTCTCCACTTATATACCTTGCATCATCACTTGCTAGGAAGAGCACAGCATTAGCTACATCATCAGTAGTTAACTCTACACCTTGCAGGTTGGCATTTTTCCCAACAAAAGCAAGAAAACCGACCTTTGCATCCTCAGTTCTCTCATTCTCAGGCAAATGAACCAAAGACAAATCTGTTAGGACAGCATAAGGTGAAACACAGTTCACTCTTATTCCATGCTTCCCCAATTCAGCTGCAACATTCTTTGTTAGTCCCAACACAGCATGCTTTGACCCTGTATATGCATGTGGTCCTATGCCCCCTAAGGCACTTGCAACACTGCAAGTGGAAATGATTGAACCCTTCTTTTGTGGGATCATAATTCTAGCAGCATGTTTCATTCCATGGAATACTCCCTTCACATTTATATTGAATACCTTATCAAATTCTGATAAGTCCACATTGCGGATATCAGGACAAGGAGATCCAGAAATTCCAGCATTGTTGACTATGATGTCAAGGGTGCCAAATTTACTCACAGTGAAGTCCACTGCATGATCAACATCGTTCTCTACAGTAACATCACAATGGACAAAACATGCATTTGCTTCATCACCAAGTGATTCAAAGACTTGCTTTCCAAGGTTGTCTTGAATATCAGCTATACAAATTTTAGCACCATGGATATGGAAGAGACGAACAATGCTTTCTCCAATTCCTGAGGCCCCACCTGTAACCAATGCCACTTTGCCTAATAACCTAAGGAAAAGAGAATATAGAACTTGAAATCATATAAGGTGAAACAGATACAGAATATGAAGAAATAAATATCGAATGTGTCACAGATTTCCAAAACCAAAATCAAAGAAACAAAACAGTGTTGAGATATATAGTCCCACATTGGTTGTATGTGCAACTAATGTGGAGTTTATAACGTCTTGGGCACTCCCACCTTTTGAGCTAGCTTTTGGGGTGGTGTATCTCAAGGTTCTTTACATGGTATCAGAGCCTCGCCGTCCCCCACTTTCTCTTGTGGACTCTCTTAGCACAAGTGGGTTGGGCTTGTTGCATTATCCACTCTTCAAGCCCAATGGACTCTCGTGTGAGGGGGCGTGTTGAGATATATAGTCCACATTGGTTGTATGTGCAACTAATGTGGAGTATTGGTTTTACGTGAAACTAATGTGGAGTTTATAAGGTCTTGGGCACTCCCACGCTTTGAGCTAGCTTTTGTGATGATGTATCTCAATGTAAAGGGGTTCTTTACAAACAGTGATATGAAAAGAGAAACAGAGAATATTTCTATTACTTTCTCTTGTAAAAGGTAGTGCTTTCCTTACAAAAATTATGCTTTCTAGAACTTAGAAACCACTGGAGCATTTGAAACTTCAGATAATACCATTAATACTGGCCACATAGATATACAATTCTAAAATATAATAGAGTAACATTGCTCAGAAATTGATAACTCCATGGAACATATTAAAAAATTTAAATTACAGGGCAAGTAATAAAATAACCTGTAGAACTCACCTTATGGGAACTAGATTAAATTTCCTATAGAAGTGAACTCAGTATATATGGAAAGAATTCTCTCTTTCCTTCCAATGTCATCATATATTCAAATACCAAATCATATGCACAAAGGGTTCCCTCCCATCACAAGAGTGACATATTTTATACCATGATGCATGACCATTGCTGATATTAGTAATTGTCTAACATTTTAAAGTGACAATAACATCCAGATCCTAAAGATGACAAGAAGTATTGTACCTATTATGTAAGTATATTTCTATCTATTTATTTTTACTCTCATATGTTACATATTATATGAAGGGGGCGAACCGGAGCTGTGGTAAAGCTGTTCTTCTATGACTGAATCCAGGAAACAGCCTCTTTGCAATTATGCAAAGGTAAGGTTGCGTACAAGGATTGCCTCCACCCCATACTCACTAGTCCCGTTTAATGGGAGTTTTTTTTTTTTACATATTATATAATATTATTGACACGAACTTCAAGTGTACAGTTTCCAGAAAAATCCGGTTGAGACATCAGTGGAAAATCCTCTAAAAATATAAAACAAAATAATAAAACAATTAGGTAAGAGTTTGACTCAGAAATAGTAGATTGGGCATCACAGGAGTCATATACTTCAGGAAAAAATGGGAGAGCCAAGAGCATAGATGAAGGATTAATACAGATCTGAGAGTTAACTAAGCAGTGAAAGAAGAATGAATATCTGAAAAAGAAAATTATTCAGAGATTGAAATTATATCAAAACTCAAATTGGTCAAACAGGTGCAGACAAGATCAACACAATTAGTCAACAAACTTAAAAAAAAATCAAATATTTTCATCATACATATGCTATCATTTGTCAAAATCACTAACCTCTCTCTACTAATCATAAAAACAAAGCCTCCAGCAACAACAACAGGAAAAGCTAAATTAGTCAAACTTGAGTCAAGCCAGAAAATTTCAACACAAGCTGACACAAGACTTGATGACATAAAATAAATAAACAATGACAAGTTGGTAAAACTAGATCCAAAAACAAAAACAGATATTGGTCAACTCCATTCAGTTCAAGAGTGAGCAACAAAAGTTACAATCAGTAACTGCATATACCATAGATTCAAAACCTAGACAAGTACATGACAAGGAAGAAATATTTTAGTACCTTGGTGTTGGAGATGAAGGCATAGCATTATTGGAAGTGGACATGGTTCTCTGCACTTTCTCTCTCTAATTCTCGTCTACACCTTTTAGAGATTGTGTTGTGGTGTATAATATTTCAGCTACCACTTGCTATATTTAGTATAAGGAATCATATTATTCAAAGTTTCTTAACCCTCATTCCTTCCTCTTTCTTCTCTCTTTGTTTTCATTTTGGAACTTATTTCTTTGAGATTTATTAATCTCCTTCTACAGAAAATAACTTCTACCATGCTATAGAAATAAATTATGTGGATACCATCATTTAAAAAAAAAAAGAATGACATAATTTTTTATGCCTCATTGGCATAAGATAATTGTCTCAAGGAGACAATTTAAATCCTATTTCTTTTTGAGAACTAGATATTTTCATTCTATCATCAAATAGATATTTACAAACATAAAAGAAGAAAATGATAAATATAATACATCAAATAAATTAAACAAAACATATTTTAAAAATAACAAAAATAAAAGAATTAAAGATAATTTGAACAATTAATTATAATAAATTTAGGGATCTATTAATCTCATGCAACATAAACAAGATAGTGGGGCCTATTACTTTTTAAAAAATAAATAAATAGTGGATCTCACTATTTTGTCTCTGTTGCATGATATAATTATTTCTCATAAATTTAACACTCAAACCATTTTTAGTGGAATGTCGCAACTAAGTTTATAACTCAATTACAACTAAATTTGATTATAAAAATTAAGGGTTTTATAATTCCCATTCAACATAAGAATTACAATTTTCCTACACACCCTTTGATTTCCATGCTGACATGGGTCCTACATATAATTTTTTCTAACACATGAGTCTCACATGCTTTTTATCTCTACAACATGAGATTTAAATTCTCTTTCAACATGAGAATTATAAAACCCAATATAAATTATGAAATTTTGGAAAACTTTAATATTCTAGAAAACTTTTGTAAATAAAGTTGAAATTTCATGGCATGTTTGATTTCTATTCTCAAAAACTATTTTTAGTTTTTAAAGCAAAAAAAAGTAAAAAACTTGTTTGAAAAGAGTTGTTTTGGAAAATGAATCCCAGGCACGAGATTTTTTTTTTGTTTTAAAAAATTAAAAAAGCAAAACAACTTAGGGATGTTTTCAAAAGTTATTGTGGTGGAAATTTTGTAAATATAAAAATTCATTAATGGTATTTTTATATATAAATCTATTTTTTTATTTTAAATTAATTTACGATGGCAATCTTATAATTATAAAACTTCTTTAATGGCAATTTTGTAAATAACTACAAGTTCAATATATATATATATATATATATATATATATATATATATATATATATATATATATATATTTGAAGATTGATAAATTTAAAACTAAATTATACTCAAATAAGTTTTATTATTTTTTTACTTTCAATATCAGTTTTTAAAATTTACGTTCAAAACAGTTTTTGAAAAAAGATTCTTAGCCAATTTGGTAGGTGGATTTTAATTAAAATCCTGGGAAAGTGTTGTTGGAATTCTAATATACCCACATTTGGTACAATAAATGCAAAAGTTTTCCCTCGAATCCAATTTATTCATGATTTTGCTTTGTGTACAAATTAGTAAACAAAATACCATCTCAGAATACCACCAAATGGGTGGTATTCCTAGAATCCTGGGTGTTGGGAAAGTTAAATATAATGACCTCAAATGGTAAATCTTAATTAGAAGTTTAATTTAAGGATTTAAATGTCATAATTAGATTCAGTAAGTGATTCCGAGTATGTTGACTGTAATCATGACTATGTTATGAACAGTGCGTTCTGCCGGAGAATTCGCAGTCTTGTGAATTAACCGGTAGAGCTTAAATAAGCAAAATGATTTTAGAGACATAATTTGACAATTCTGACGACAAATATGAGTTCAGAATGAAAAATTGTATAGACTGGCACTTTCCGTGAAAATCTCGTGAATAGTGTTTCTACTGGGTATTTTGTACTGTCATTTAAGCAACCAGTAGAGTCCAGAAGCCAATAATTGTTGAAATAAGAATAAGAAAGTCCAATATATGCCAAGCAAGTCAATATAGGTCCAAGAAGATGATAAGTTTATAAGTTTTAAATTCAGAAGCAAACGAAGTACAGTTAGTGGTTCACGGTGCATTTCGTTAAAAACGGTGCAGAAACCATACTGTGAATTTTGACTATTGTTCCTTAGGAAATAAAACTTAATGTAAATGATTTTTGAAAAATAAAAATATGTTCGTAGCGTTAAGTTAGTTCCGGGCCTGTTAAGTTAAAATTTCGCGAAGGAAAAACAACCGGATTAAAAAGGCCACATGTGCTAACCTTATAAGTCACTTAAGTGGACACTTTTCTCACAAAAATAAAAATAAAACACTCTCTTCTCTCTCGTGCATGGCCGATCTGCACTTTGGGAAAGGGGGTTAGGGTTGATTTTTCTTCTTTTGATTTCTCCACCATTAATCCTCCAAATCCAATGACCCACCACATGAAATTGCTTGTAAACCACCCAATGAACCCATTCCACCCATCAATTTAAGCTATTGTTGAGTGTGTGAAGAGTTCTTCTCTCCCCCAAATTCGCGCACTATTCATCAAGAGGGCAAAATGAAGTTTTTGATGGAGATTCTCTTGGTGAAGGTCCTCTAGGCTTTGGGTAGTTGATTTAAGGTAACAAACCTCTATTTCCATGATGTTTTTTTGATTATTTATAGTATAAAATTGTGTATATGCCTTGGGTGGGAAAGCATGATGTGTTCAAATATGTATTGATGAGGAATAGTTGATATTTTGGATGTATGAAATGAAAAGAAGCTTTGTAAGTATGAAAAAGAAAAAATTAGAGAAAAATCATGTCTTTCTCTCTATGTTCGACATTTGATAGGGTAATAGGAATTATTGTGCAAAAGTTTTATGTGATGTAGTGAGAGGGTTTATTGTGTAGGAATTAAGTGGAAAATTGATAAATTGGTGAGAAGGCCAAAGTGGGAAAAAGTATATAAAAAATGCCCTTATGTTCGGCCTTGTGGGGCTTTGGAGGGGCTTTATGTTCCAAAAATTATGTTGGAACCCTATGAAAACATGTATTTGTATGTGTGAGTTACATGTAAGTGAAGGTGTAATGTGTTGGAAATGAGTGAAAGTAGATGAGTTAGTAAGAATGCCTAAGTAAAAAGGACTTGATGTCTAAAAATTTAATTGGAACCCTGTGGATACATGCATATGTATATGCAAGCTACATGTAAGTGAAGAAAAATAATCATTAAAAATAAAAGAACCCTTTTGCCTAATCCTTGTAGAGTTCGACCTATAGGGTGTTTAGGGATATATTTTGTTACATTTTATTTTAAATAAAATGTGTTGTAATTCATTGTATAAAAATTGATGAGTTAAGAAGTGAAATGATTTGAGAAATGGTTGAAAAATACCTTCATTCCCTAAAGGGTATGTCCGCGGCTTTTGAAGTAAAATGACATGATTTATGTTTGAAATTCTTAATAGAATGTTTGATTAAATTAAAGAACATCAACGGTTATGAAGAGGTCTAGACTTGTGTATTGGCATAGGATTGGCAAAAATATAAAGAAATGAAGATAAGCGATAAAATGTATGCCTTATGGAAAATCTAGGCATGATAGCATTTTATTGATTTGTATTTGTGGATTCTTGCTCTAGGTGTACCTAGAGACTAAAAAGGATCGGAATCTCTTGAAGAAATATAAGTAACTTGTGTCACAAGTAAGCAGATCGATAAAGCTTCAAGAGGTAAGCTATATGTTTAAGGAGTCTTTTCCTACTTGAGTGCTCCACCATAGTTAGTAGACTATGGTTGGACTATATGACTGTGTAGACACTCTGTATAGGTGCATTCATATAGAGATATTTGATGATATGATATGATATGTCATGATATGATATGATAAGACTGATTCTGATATGATTTCTGTATTGACTTTTGGTACACGGATGTCTTCTTGGGTTTTGCCTGAGATTGACAGTGTACACCTCTGAGTTACTCTATTTCCGTTTGGGGCCATCCCTTGGAAATGACGGCGCACGTCTCTGTTATGATATGATTATATGTTCTGCTCAGTTATGATATCTGCTATATGTTGTATCCGTATACTCTGTATCTGACTTTCATGCAGGAGCGAGCCAGGGGTATGGAGAATTCTCTATAAACCTGGAGCTTACTGGGATTTATAATCTCACCCCTCTTTGGGGAAATATTTTCAGGTGTACAGACTTCCGGTGAGCCTTCCTTAGGCAGGGACGCGACACGTAGCTGAGACTTTTGTCGCTCTGGATTTTTGGGTAGCAGTAGGCTACTATTTTTTTGGAGTGTATCTATATAGTTACATTTCTGCCATTTTGAGGATCTGGATGTTCGATCCTTTATTTTGTATATGGCCTGTATATGTCTTGTACATGTTCTTCAGTTTGATGCATGTACATCTTTGTATTCAGGCATGTGGATATGATTATGTAGAACTCGGTTATAATTATGTCTTGGATTGCATGACTGGTACTTCTGGATATGCATACTGTATAAACTGTCTATCAGGAACTCTTATGAGTGGGATTGGGAAATGGGGGGAGAAGATGAGTGTTTCTTCTGGGATTGGGGGATCAAGTGGGAGTTCTGCAATGGGGGGAGAACAATGACAAGGACCGCCGGTCGGAGGTGCAAATGTGGGAGACAAAGTATTGTCTATACCTCCAAAACTGAGAGGAACCCAAACATGGCTTTCCTTGGTTGTCCTAATTTCAAGGTATGAATTTGTAATCTGCCCCTTAATGAGTTTGAACACTTGGAAAGCGTAGTTTTTTGTTTTTGCAGGAGAAGAAGCCCTTTTGTGATTTTTTTTAGATGGGTAGATGACATGTGTAATGAACCCATGGAGCTGGAAGAAGCAAGAATTCACACTGTGGAGTTGGATGTTGCTGAAATTAACTTCAAGTTGAAGTATGTGGAGATGATGATGAGAGAGCAAGATGTGAAGATTACTGAGCAAAGAATGAAGCTTAATCAACAGGAAAGAAAACTGAATGACATATATCTGAAGATGGTGGAGGAGTTAGATAGGATGGACAAAAAAATTAGGACAGTTGATAGGTCAGCTAGGGTCTTAGGTGCTTGTGTTGTTGTGATCATGATTTATATGTTTGTTGTTAGTGTGGTAAAAGTGAAAACAAGTGACCCAAATGTATTTTTCCTTCATTGAGTTGTAATGAGTTTGTAATGTGTGTAGTATCATATGGCCTATTATAAAAAAACCTTTAATGTATTCCTCTATATATTATGGCATCATATATTTGTGCCTTGGTCAAATGCTGTACTGGATGCTAAGTTTCTTTTAGTATGGACTATTGCATAGTTAGGCATGGATTGAAGGAAAAAAGTTTGCTACATTGTAACACAAACCATCCATGTACAGATGTAGATGCATAACTCATGAAATTACTGATACAGAAGTTGCATACTGTTATGCATATTTGTTACTGATTGCAAAACACGAGGACCATTTTGGTCCCTGGCAATATTACTCGAGGGTCGTTTTGGTCCCTGAAAAAATACTCGGGGCACTTATTGGTCCCTGACCACAGAAAAATTGGTCATGATCTGTTTAATGATACCTACAACCAGTTAAACAGCACAAACCTGCAACATGAAGATTTCTATTTCTATTTTGGCATAACCAGTAACAAGAAAATATGGCAGCTAAATGACCAACCTAACCAGAAAACAAGCATCAACCCATGACACAAAACAAATAGCACCTAACATGCATGTCTAGAATATAACCAGTTACACATAATTGTCTTCCTAGAACTAGAAAACAGTAGTGCATTACAAAAAGAAGGCAACTAATAGAAATCATAAGTGAGGCCTATAAATACAATATGGCCTTGCATAAAAAAAATTACATTATAACTGTATAAGGCCTCCAAAAACAAATGCCAGAATTTACAAAAAATTCCCTTTATATCCACTCCTTGTCAGTTGGCTCATGCACTACTCCCTTGTTCCTCTTCATCAGCAGCTCATTTTGTTGAGGATCGCCTTGGTGGCCTGAAACCAGGTGTTGTCATGAAGTGCAAAAATCTGCTTCGTGTGCCACTGCTTGTTGCTTTCATTGTCTCTTTTGTCAACACTGCATTTGCTTCTTGTGGAATTAAAGGAGGTGGGCTGCCTCCTCTGAAGTTGGCTTGATGTGGCTGAGAACTACCAACTTGTGAAGGGCCAACTTGTGAAGGGCCTCCTTGACTTAAAGGGATTTCATATACTGAGTCAGAGCCAATACTCACAGATTGTGGTCTTGCTTGGCTTTTATCTGTTTTGGAAGCTGGTGGCCCCTTACAACTCTTGGCATAGTGTCCAGTCTGACCACATTTAGTACACTTGGCTGTATATGTCCTTTTTACTTTCTTTGTACTGCTCCCTTGGTCTTCAGTTGGGTCCTTCTTCCTGTATTTCTTTGGACGCCGAATTGACCTTTTAAGTTTTGGAGGAAGAGGTTTGGGTTCATCAGATGAAGGCCAATACTTGTCCGAATTCACTGGGTTTAAAGTGTGTGCATAAGTGGCATGCAATGCATCCACTGTAAGCCATTGATGGACATAGTTTTCGGCTGGCTCATTTTTGTGACAAATGGCTGCTATGGCATGCTCACAAGGCAGCCCAGTCAACTGCCATGCATTGCATGCACATGTTCGGCTGCTAATTTTGCATACTGTTCTTTTTCACACCCTTCTATTTTGGCCTTGGCCATTTGAAGTGCCTTGGTCACTTTCTTCAAATGGACATGAACTTTGTACTCCTCTTTCATGTGGTCGTAGGCCTCAGCTCTTGTCATGTTTGGCTGTGTCAATAGCCTTTTTTCTAATTTCTTTGCAACCCACTCCCTACTTGCCCTCTTGTTTCTAAAAAGCCTGCAGCAAGTGTGGATGTCATTAAAAGTCTTCACTTGGAAAGCTGCCATTTTGTTGTTCCACGCACAGTAAATCATCCAATCACATTCAGCATTACTACACGTTGCTCGGGCTCTCACTTTGTCATTCTTCAGCCACTTAAATTGTCTTCCTAGATCAATATTGTAGTCTTTGACAGCATTTTTAAAGTCTTGAAGACTCACAAACTCCATCCCCAGTTCTAAGTGTACATGACCGAACTCCTCATGCACATTAAACTTTTAATTTACTTCCTTTTCATCCTCCTCAGCACCACTTGAAGGAGGCGTGTTCAACTCTTCAGAGGTATACCCATACCCACCCTCCTCGAAAGACATTGATTTCTCCTCCTCTTCCATTGTGTCCTCCCCTACCACATTTTCAACCTCCTTCCCTTTCTTCTTGTTTTGCTTTTTTTTTCCAACAGCTTTACCCTTCCCCTTTCACTCCTCTGTTTCCTCCACACTATCATCTGAGTCAGTATAAAACCCATCACCATCTCCACTATCATCCTCCTCCCCATCACTGCCACCCTCATGTGCAGGCCTATCACTGCCACCCACATGTGCAGGTGCAATAATATCTTCAAGTACAACATAGTTGGGGTTTGCAATGCAATCTTCACAAAAAATTTCTATGAACTTCCCATTTCTCAATGCAGTCTTGACCATCTCCACAATATCACTGTCCGTATTCAAAGGCCTTAGACCTACGTCTAAATCGATTGTGTTTGGCATACGCCACAACATTTGCTTACACGTCTCATATCCATAACCCTTGAACAGAGTATCAAGGTCACGGAGGTTGACAAAATCAGCATCCATTTCAGGTAAGTCATCTACTTTGCCATTTACATATGTTAGGAAACCTTTATCATCTCTCTTCAACACACCACCATGATGAAACCTTATTACTATATATTCATCCATCTGAAAAACACACAGGGCTGTATACATCAGAGAAATTTAACAAAACCCTAACAATATACATCAGACTCAACACTGCCGATAAATGGGTACAAGCCAGTAACGTGCAAAAAAATTGGTCTTTTCCAAATTATGCATGCACTAAACATTTGGGGACCACAAACAAAGCAATAAAAAATGGCAACAGAATATACAAACCGGGACCACATGGATAAATGGGTATTTTTTTAATAAACCCTAACCATAATAACACAATGGAGAGCACATGGGGGACCATCATCCAACAAAGAATAGACAATAAGAAGTGACGGGGGACCACAAATATTGAACAATTTCTAAAAAAAAACTTACCTTAATGCATGAAAAAAAACTGCCACACTCGAACTTCCTTTCACCACCACAGAGCCAGCCTTCACAACCTTCACGCTCGATTGTCTTCCCTGCAACCACGATCTTCGACAACCCTCACTGTTCAACGAAGCTTCCAGTAGAGTCAACAATGGTGTTTCAATAATATGCAAAGACTTAGTGATGTAGAAAAAAAAAGACTCTCCACGGTAACTTGTGTTGCTGTCTGACCACTTTCTAAAAAATAAAACGACGTCGGAAAGAATTTGCAACCCATTTGGAAGAAAACGTCGTCGTTCAGAAATTCCAGCGTGTCAACTGTCCAGTCCGCATCAGAAGATAACGTGCCACATGGGCACCGTTAGTTTGACCGTGACGGAGGAGTTGACAGAAGGACTAACATGGCCCCTTTTTTATAATTTTATGGACTAATTTGGTTCTTTTTTATTGTCAGGGACCAAAAAGGCTTTCGTGGATATTGCCAGGGACCAAAAAGGGTGTTTACTCTTAAAACTTTATAGTGAGCGGTAGTTGTATTCATTGTCCCAAGTCAATCAAGTTCACAATCTTCGCTTTAACTTTTAGGGTGGAGCACATGATAAAGATAACATAGGATAACTTATCATATTTTATTTTTATTTTTTATTTGGTGGGTCAATATGATATGATTAGCTAATCCTATTATCTCATTTTATCCTATCAAATACATGATTTCTTATCCTATGGGGGAGCTGGGTTAGGATTCATTAGAATAGGATACCAATATTGGATACCCAATATATCCCCATGCTACTCAATATATTTGTATTTATTGCATTATTTTTTGTTTTTTCTTTTTCTTTTCTCCTTCTACATAATCTTATCAGATTGCTAATAGGTGCTCATCAAACACAGGTTATGATATAGGCTTATCAACCCCATATCATATCCTACCCTTATCAATCTCATATCATTCCTACCCTTACCATATCCCGTACACCAAACGAGCCGTTAGAAATAAAAGATAAAAAAAGACTAGATACATCGATCTTAAGCCCTCGATGCCTTTGCACATACTTCAATTTGGAGGAGCAATTGAATGTATTTTTCCAAAAACTTTCCATTCAATATTAACTTTTTGTGTAACTGCATTTTCTACCTTTCTATAGCTTGATGTTCAAAAATAAAAAAGTGCAATATGAAAATACGTTTTTCATAGAACTTATAACAATGGATAAAAGCTTTGAAGTGCAGCCTTTATCAGCTCAACTTAGAGTTCTCAGCTGAATAAAGTTTAAAAACGATTAATAATGTGATTTTGCTCATGAATATGGACAAGTCAAGTAGATTGAGCAATAAAATTATATTGACTTGATGTAAATTAAAATTTATGTTCTATTTAGAATCTATACTTTATATCTTCAGATAAGGTCACCTTGAGATGAATTTAATAATATTAATCATTAAATAAATTAAGTATTTTGTATGAGAAATGATGTATGAATTGTTAAGTGTTATTATATGAAAATAATTTTATTTAAAAGTGTAAGAGAAACATCATCAAAATATAATTAAGAATGAGTTAAAATGTTTTATAAAAAAATCAAAAGTATAAAATATATAGGTTTTTTTATTTTATAAATTGTCGAGATATATAAAACCATTAATGTAACATCACCCAAGAGCTTAAGCTGTTAGGTTGAAATGGTTCTTTACATGGTATCAAAGTCTCGTGTCCCGAGTTCGATCCTCGCCGTCTGCCACTTTCTTTCAAGAATTTCTTTGTTCGCATAAGTAGATGGGTCTGTGCATTGTCCACCCTTCAAGTCCAGTGGACTCTCGTGTGAGGGGGCGTGTTGAGATATATAAAATAATTAATGTAACCTCACCCAATAGCTTAAGCTTTTGGGTTGAAATGGTTCTTTACATAAATAAAATCATAATGGTCATAGTTTTTTTTCTCTTTAAGCTATGTATATAAAGCTAAAAAATGCATTAAATATTGTCTTAATAAACAAAAGTGCTAAGAAATAGAGAGATTTTAAAAAGTTATGTAAGAGAACTTCACACTTCTTATTGATGGGTAGGCAAGCTCCGCCTCTGCAAGTTTTGAGCTCTCCTTTTATGGAAGGAACAGAGAAAACCAAGACAAATATGGTTACATCACTATTTACATCATATTCCATACAATTTTAATCTTACAGATAACGTGGAATCTAAGGAGCTAAAAACACACTAAGACGTTTATAAAAAAAAAAAAAAAAACACACTAAGACAATACATCAAGAGAAACATTATTAGATAATAACTTACATCAATCAACCTGATAGAAACTTCTGTGTCCTAACCCAACCTCAAATTGGTTTTCAATCTTCTAGGTCCATCCTTTCTTTAAATTGGGCTCATGATCATCATGGCACATGACTTCTGCAAATAACATAGGGCTCTTGAAATTTCTTTTCAACTATCAGCTGTAAACATTCTTCAAAATTCTTTCATGGCCTAAAAATTTTCATCATTTCTTCTAACGATTCTTGAGTGCAACGCCCTATGTCGACACCAGTATTTTACACTTACATGGATCGAGCGCACACACCGATAACATATACATAGGAAATGCAATGCACCAATGGCATCAAAGAAAAGAACGAACTAAGACTTCAATTGTTAACAACTAAAAATACACAACATTTCAAGTCATGAATCAATATAAAGTATTTTTAAATATGTATTCTAGTCAATAAGTCAGTTCATAAACATATTTTCACGTATTCTTTTGGTTCTTCCTCTTAGGTCCTTGTACCTGAAATGAAAATCCCATAAAGGATGAGATGTGAATCCCAATAAGTAAATGAAACATCCTACTATGTTGGCCATATACTCCACGTCCACCTGATATAAGAATCATCTCACCTGCATAAGGGACAACTAACTAATATACACATATTTCTCAATACAATATAATATCAATACATCCATTATAACAATGAAACATAAATTGTATAGTCATAACTCATAAGACCCTATGTGTGGTCGCAAGACCGACTCCACAGGCTACTGTACATGCAAGTAGCTGACCTATAAGTGAATTGAGCTCAATCATTGCAAGGCATCCCTTACAATGTCAACTATCGTACCCTTACTCTCCTGGGTATGGCACAAGTGGAGAAACTCTGTAATCAAGTCATATAACATACATGTTCATTTATATATGCTTCTGGCATCAATTCCATGTCACAAAACACCTTCGAATAGGATTGTGCATGGGTCAGGTCGGATCGAATTTTTGTGCTGACCTGCCCCAACTTGGTTTTATAGGTCAGGTATTTTGACATTATCTATTTTAATTTGATTCAAGTCAGGTCTGACCCGATTTAATTTTTTTTGAACTGGTTTAGACCTGGGTCAGATGTGACTTAACTTGGTTTCTGAAGTGGGTCTGACTTAGTTTCAAAATCAGGTCAAATCTGACCTGATCCGCTTTTGACTTCGTTTCAAAACTTGTTTTTTATTTTATTTTATTTATAGTTGTTGATTTAATTTTTAAACTCATGTAATTTAATTATTTATTTGTTTTAAAATTTATAAATTATCTAATAATCAATTTGATATTTGTTGAATAAATACCATTTCTTCAAAAAGAAGTGCTAATATTACTATTCCATGGTACTAATCAGTGTCATGGATACCTCATTCTAACTCATAATTGATATTTGCTATTAGTAATTATCATGATTTTATTGGATCACCAAAAAGCTCCAAATTAATGATAAATTAAAAAAAAAACTTATTTCATGTCATACCCAAAGATTTTGGTTCACATACTAAACTTTCAGCGCAAGTATCAAAATGAGATGCAATTTAGCGTATGCCTAGTATAAGTACCTATTTCTTTATTGGCAGAAAAGTAAATAGAACAAGAGAGAAGGGCTAATCTCTATTACAACAAAGTGTCCGACTAATCTGACAATAAGTGATTACAAAAGATTAAAAAGTTCATACTAAGTAATATATATACTAGTTAAGAAGGTGATACAGCCTATGCAGAAGCAAATAATTTATATGATATAATGTCAATGCCGAATAAAAGTGGCTCATTTCTTCTTCTTCTTCTTTTGCACGTAATGGATATGGGTCAAGTTTTAGGTCAATGGGTCAATTATTAAAATAAGTCAAGTTTAAAACTGACCCAAATAAAAGTGGATCAGTAATTAAACTCAGTTCAAAAAAATATGTATTTATAGGTCAGGTCAAGGTTAGATAAAAGACAAGGCAACTGAACCAATTTTTTTGCACAGCCTTTCAGAGACTACCATAATTTTTCCAGAGCATACGAAAAGAGATTCACTCACATGCTTGCATATAAACAGAGGTTGGGCACACATGCAATCAAATTGCTACTGATCACACATCAATTCACCACATCAACATTGGAAAATAGAAACTCATACACGCGAATTTTAGATGGCAAGATAGAAAGAGGTTTCTTAGACTTACGTGTGGTAGGTTCATCTCAAGAGCTCCCTAAAAATGTGACCAGCCAAAAAAACACCTCTTCTTTTCATCCATCGATTCTTCTAAGTTCAGAAGATTGGCTCTGTCCAGCTCCCTTGAGTCCTGGCCTCGTCACACTACAACCCAAGCTCCTAGCTTAGCTTCTTGTTCTCAAAACTGCTCCATTTAACACATGCAATAGGTTCTGACTTTTGAAGTTTCAGTCCTCTTCCCAGGGATTCAATCGAGGGAAAACTAAGGAAAAGGAAGGAAATGATAATGATCAAATTTCTAGGTTGGGTTAAGATTGTGTTTCATAAGGAGAGTGGAAACTTGATGAGACAAATTATAACATCGTAGAAATTCATAAAATAATTTATGAGACATGGGAAAACTTAAATAATCATGGATCGGTGCTTTCCATATCTTATATGTTCATATGCAAGCAACGAAAAATCATTTCATCACATTGTTTCACTATACGACAACGACAAAGTCAGATCATATGGATTGTGTCAAACAGAAAAAGAGCTTGCACTTAAAATTTTCTAAAAATTATTTTAAGCATGGGAACTTAAAAAAAAAAAAAAAAAAACTATGAAACTGGGCTTTCCATACATGGAATGATCACATGTAATTGACAGATAGTTGTTTCGTTACACCGTTTAATCACACAACAACAAAGTAGGCTTTAGCATATTCAGTCAAATCAGAAGACACTGTCCACTACAAAATTTATCTAAAAATCTTTAAATCATTAAAAATGCAAAACACCAATGGAATAATGCTCCTAACACACAATGGAATCATCCAAAACTTACGGTAGTTTCATACCACACATAACCATCCTTTACGATAAAATTTAAAGTAGCCCGTAACACTTTACAGCACCAAGTTTTATAACAGTGGCATATTTACAAACATGTAGGATTCACTAACATGATAAGACACATGCAAGGCAACCCATTGGGACCTTTCCACATGCAATTCGCACGCAATTTAGGACAGAGAAATACATACTATAGTTGAACCTAGAAGAGTGAAAATCATTAAAGGATTGTTAAGCTTACCTTATCTTCTACGAGTTTTGGCTAGTATTCTACGGTTAGAGCGATGCCTCCTTCCTTAAAAGAGGATGGTAGAGGGGAAATCGAGTGATGTTCAGCCTAATGGTTCACATCCGGTGGGGGTAAAAAGTCTAATTAAATGCAACAGTGACCATTTTGCCACGTTTCATCAAATTATTTACTAGACTGTCACGTGAACAGTAAAAATTCTCGGAATGCCACGTGGCATAATTCGCTATACTATACGGCGAATTATGTTTGCAAATAATTCTCTACATAATGTAGCCGTGTCAGGCTGCACAGTCAGCAAAAATAACACGTGTCAAGCTGGCAGCAGAACAAACATAATTCGCTACACTGTGTAGCAAATTACTGGCAGCTTGACACGTGTTATTTTTGCTGACTGCGCAGCCTGACACGGCATAATTCGCTACACTGTGTAGCGAATTATTTGCAAACATAATTCGTTACAATGTGTAGTGAATTATGCCGCGTGGCATTTCGAGAATTTTTACCGTTCACATATGGTAAATAATTTAATGAAGCATGACAAAATGGTGACTCTCCCTAATTAAATGGCAATTAAATAGCAGTGCACCGATTCTCTATCTTGGGTGATCTTCTAATATTAACTCTTAACTCCCGGCAATGTGTTTGGTACGAGTCAAAATTTATTTATTTATAAGATTTCTATCTTTTCCCCTCAACCTTAAGGTGTTGTAACGGTATGAGTATTTTGGGGGAAATCTAGGACAGTGATGTGGAGATTTTTTTATTTTTTTTTTCACCATGTTTGATATTAGTAATAATAAAATTATCCCATAATAGTTTTTTTTCCCATCATTTCTATTTTTAATTACATGTGGGAAAAAAATCTCATCCCTCTCATGGTATTATTGTTTTTCCATTAACTGGGAAACGTATTTTCACATTTTGAGACAAAAATGTCCTTATATAACTTGCAAAATCCTATCAATATTTTATAATCAATCAAATAAGTAAAATTAACGTAATTTTTCCTGAAAAAATTTGTCCTACTAAAAATCTTTTCGTGTTTTACCGGGAAAAAAATTCTCACTATAATCCCGGAAATCTTGTTTTTCGGTAAAAAAATATCTGCTTTACCAATTACTAGAGTTGTTATATTGAGAGTCTTGAAGAAATTAGTATCCGGTTCAAAACCACCTTCATTTTCTTCCTTATCAAATGCATAAGAGCACTCTCCGAAATTGAACTTCTATCGAGCATCAATCTTTCATGATTGTTTAGGGCTTCATTAAGGGACTTTTGGTGCTTCATATTATCAGCACCTAACCACCTTCTACACCACAAGGGGAAAGATTCCCATGGTTTCATCATCTTCCTATTTAGGCAAGATTTCTTTTGTAATCACCCTGTTGAATTTTGCAAGACATCTCTCGGTCTAAATAATAAAAAGACCATTTCCTTCTTTGATAGGATTAACGGTATTGTTAAAAAGAGGTCCTTTTAATTTTTTTTTTTTTTTTTTTTTTTTTTTGATAAACGGGTCCTTTTAAGTTTTAACCATAGGTTGTGGTCAAATGAAGATGTTCGTTCTCTCAAGTCTAAGTTTCATGAAAAAAGAAGGCAATCATTATTTGAGGATATCTTATGATAGTATTCATACTCTAGGTAGGAAAGCCAAATGTTGGACAAGTGGCCTCAAAATCTAAAATGAGGAGGTGAATTAAGTTATAAAAATATTTTCACAAAATGTCTCATTTTTTATTTATTTATAAAATCAATTTTTTTGAAAGTCTATGATTTAAGATATAGCAAAGAGTGATGAATAGCTACTTAGACAAGCTAATAATGAATAACTAATGAGAAGTTAAAATACTCAAATATGCTATGAATAATTATGTAAAAGAGATAAGATGTAGACCAATCTTGTAAAATGGAGCCGCCATCAAGTTTTTTATTACAAAAATTGGAAAACCATTTTGTTTTTGTGCACAAGTCTTTAAATTTGAGTAAGGTTCGAGTAAGGAATGTGTTAACACCCTAAATCGTCCCAAATATGGTTACCTTAATTTGATTGCAAGAATTTTATTTTACCCTTTTATTAAACAGAAATACAGTTTAACAAGAAATAAGAAGTAAAAATATATTTAAATTATAATATTTACAATTATTAAGAATTAATTAAAAAATAACATTAGATTTGGCATAATATTCTTATTTACAAGAAGAAATAAAAATTAAACTATTTCAAATGATGTAATTACAAGAAGAAGAAAAAAGAATATTTGTGTTTTTTTTTATCAGCAGTAAGAAAATACTAAGCATTCTAAATGGTGATAATAATCAAATATCTAAATACTACTGTTAAATATAAAAAAATTACATTGTATTTTTATTTAAATATTTCAAAATGGCGTAAAGAAAAAGAAACATCTAAAGAAAATATATTTAAAACATAAACTAATAACGAGTAGAGAATTTAATATGAAACCTTACTAGTATTATAAAAAGAGAATGATCAGCAATTTTTTTAAAAAAAATATGAAAGATGGACCACTATGGGGACAAGGCAATTAGAAAAAAAGAAACAAGACCATTAGAAAAAAGACAAAACAAAATGCTTTTAATAATGGTAAGAAAAATATTCACCTTACATTCTAGTTCTAGCTAAAACATCGAGACTGTGTCAGGTGGGTGGAGTAGCAAAATTCTAAAAAAAAAAAATGAAAAGACGAACCACTAAGCTACAAAAGTGTTATGAATAAAGGAATAAAAAATTCTTGAATGACATTAATGGCAAATTTGTAACCGACAACATCTAGTGTATTATCTTTGTATGTATGCATCAATTAACATATTCCATCAGTTCACCCGTTCTGATTACTGGTGCTTTACACTTTTCGGTGCGTGTGTAGCAAATAACTCAATTCATATTTTATTCTTTCCGATGAAACTAAAGCTGAAAAGCATAGAGCATAGTATAGAAGCAGCACCTTTTTTCTTGTATTTAAATATATCTTTTAAAGACACAAGATTCACTTGACATGTATGCCTTCAAGATCGATCATTCTTCAATTGCACCAGCACATGGTAACTTTTATAGTAGAAAATAAAAAGGAAAGAAAACCTTCTAAGCACTATTTTTGAAATAAATAGTGTTTGATTCAAGGATAATAGTCAATAAAGGTTTTATGATCAATGAAATAGTGATTAAAGATGGCTTGAGACATAATAAATGAGTTTATATAAGTAATCAAAAAAAGATAGTCATTTATAGCAATTAAAATGCTTACTGATTACTTTATACTTTCTACTCCAAAGAAGTATTTGATAACTAGTCAAGAAAGTATTCCAATACTTTCTTGACAACGACCAATTATGTAGCAAATTTTACTTTAAATGCATTTCAATTTGCTTTCAACCACTTTATGTGAAAGATCTTGACTTAATAAATATATACGTTTTGAATTTATAAAGCATGTGAATGACCTTTTTCTTGCATTTTTCAAATTTCTTTTAAGTATTTAAAGTCATGGATGATACATGTATTAAAACAAGTTTACTTTGAGCTCATGAATGCAATTTTGATCAAGTATCTTTACATTTGAGTCTAAGTCCTATAATGAACTATTTGTAGGTTATTGGACTTAGGTTCTTCCATTGTAGCTTGATTCTTGATCTCTTTTTGGACTTGATCATGTGTCTTGATGGATTTTGCGTGTGTTGACTTGTTCAATTGTTTTCCTTGGACTTTTTTTTATTGTTGCAAGTTGTATCATTCTTGAAGTCTCTTTACGTGCTTGTTTTTTATTATCAAAACTATTGTTTAATTGAATTCTTCATTTTGAATGCATTGGTTCCACACCAAACAGATCTCTTTATGACCAAGTTGGTCGATAAAGGTGAGAAAGAAGTATATAATGAAATGGATCATATTTCAAAAATATGTTATATTGGGATTTCAACAACAAAGTAATACTGGTTGCAAAGGTTCCATATGAATTTTTGAACATCTTTAATGAAATCTTTTGAGGGGTTTATTTTGAAGAAATGATAGAGGTATTCTAGATGGACAAGGCCAAGAGATAATACATTATATTGGTCAACATTTTGGCTATTTTGTAGGTACAAGATATATTTGATGATAACAAAAATGCAATAACCAAAAAAGAAAAGTATTGATTAAGAGCAAAAAAAAAACATCCACCATGTGTGAAGAATTAATATATACAATTCAGTCGTACAAGAAGCATAATGACATATCAAAGTGGCAATAACATGGAAGGACTTAAAAGAAAGCTAACAATGAATCAAGAGTAAATGAATTAAGAAAAACATGTAAGAACTAGAAGAGAAAAACCAATTTCAAAGGCAACAAACCATGGACAATCTTCAAGAGAAGTTTAATGTCATAAATCATGGTAAAAAAGTGTATGTATCAAGTCCAACAAAGTATCAGATCAATTTTTTTCTATTGAGTTTGACTTTTCTTCAATCTTCCTCAAGTGCTTGTTCTAGGCAAATACATTATCAGTATGTTAATTGGGAACTTGCTCCGCCAAGGACGGTAACTTAATACTTCCATCTAAATTAATAGTGGTAGGTCTTGTCCATGGAGTCTTTTCAATGTTCTTTTGAGACATAGTTACTCCAAGTGAAAGGAAGTCATTCTTATCAAATGGAGTTTGCATCAAGTGACATGATGAGGAGTAGTCGAAGGTGGCCTGTGAGGCTGCATTATGTAACATGATTAAAGAGTAGTTGAAGGAGGTCTGGGAAACTATGTTTTATAGTATCTACATAAAATCTTGTAGAGAGCGGTCTGGGAAACTATGTTTTATAGAATATACATAAGGTCTTGTAGAGAGACATTTTTAGCTTAGTTTTCTTAGTCATATTATTATAATCTTCTCTTTTTCCCCTACAATTCCAATCTTCATCGCATTCATAAGGGTCCTAATAGCAGAGTTCGTATTATTGTATAAACATAGATAGGTTCTCCACTTTTATTAAAACACCCTATGAGAATCTCATTAGCTTCTCCAATGGGACTTATTATCAAGACTATGTTTGTTTAGATATTTCATTTTTCTTTAGCAGGATCTTCAAACTTTATCTCAATATCTCTTGTACTTAGAGTTGGAAACAACCCTATGCAAATCTCCTTGTGGAAAGAAACTAAGAGAAACAGCCTTTGTAGATCTCTCTCGGAAGTTCCACGGTTGAGAAAATGATGTATGTTATTCCTATTGTTACTATTATGTATGCACAGGAAGTAAACCTAAGGGTGGAGTGATCCTACAAGGACCCTTGGTTTACTGAGATTGTTATCTCGCCCCACGTTTCGAGGAGCCCCTTTCAGGTACTGATTGTGATGGAGCATCTGGTGGCAGGAGGCCACAACAGATATAGATTGATACATGTTGCTATTGTCATTTTGGATATGCCTGCCATTTAGTATCATCATATGTATATGTAAATTTTGATGCCATATGATGTATATTTTGGGACTTAGCCCATGATCATTGTGATGTTAATTATTACTTGTTATATATAGTCAATGACTTTGATCATGTGCGTAGTAGCTAAGTTCTTTTGGAATGCATTGATGTATTTGAGACAATTGATGTAATATGATAATTATGTTATTGCTCATTATAGACTTGTACAAGGATTTATGTAAGAGATGAATTAATGAATATTGTGGGATGTGAGTGTCACAATGTTTGTTGGGCATGTGGTAGCCATTTAAGTCTATTGGGTATAAGGAAATTGGAGAAATGAGATTTGGCATTCCTAGTTCATTAATGTTGCAATTCAAACATGTTTCTATTTGTTGGAGGGCGCTAAAGCGCGCTAAGTGGCTTAAAAATGTCATTTGGCCCTACCAGGGCACGCTAAAGCGCGTTGGAGCGCGCTAAAGCTCTACTAGAAGAAAAATGTGTTCAAAGAGCACACTAAAGCATGCTTTTTAGAATCAGCATGAACATAAATTAATAAAATTGACATAACTCGAGCTACGTAGCTCCAAATTGAGTGAGATTTGAACCTATGTGAAGCTAACATAGAAGGCTATACCCTTAAAAAATGTTAGAACCATTAGAAGAGTATATCAATACTAGTTTAGGATTAATTTGATGCTATAATTTCGAAAGTTCGATTTCGTCAGCTATCTTGCGAGTTTAATAACTCTGGTTATACTTAACCAATTGGTTAATATTATACCTTTCCAGAAATTCCAAGATGTCTAGTTTTACATACTAATAGATTAGAGTTAATAGTTAAGGGAATTAGTCGAAGTATTAGAAAACGTGAAGCACATTTAGTGTCAAGCATGAAGAAATATAAGTTTTGTGCCATGTTTGTTTGTAGGAACATCATGGTTACAAATTACAAGGAACGTATAACATTTTTAAGTAAAGTATAAGTCTTTCGCATCATGTGTCGGTCACAATTACTGTTTTGGGTATTTTAAATACGGTATTGTTTCAAGGAACTGAACTATATTTTAAAAGAAATAGTTTATTCCTATTTTTAATCGAAGATTGTAATTGCGATTAGTATCATACTTAATAATAATGAACAGGTTCCAGAATAGGGCGTTACATCTTTCACCTCAATTAATTTAATAAATGATATTGATAAAATTTTGTAAAAGATAATATATAGTTATATACTTTTTTTTAAGCTTATATAGTTATATACTTAATTATTAGCTTAGTATACTCAAATTTACTATATCATTGTTATCAAAAAAAAAAATACTATATCATAGTCATACCCAAATTTCTAGTAGCTTGTATGTAACCATGAATTCAAATATAAGCAACCTGTAAATGATTAAATGTCCTGTTTATAATTAGGTTAGTGCTAAAAAAGTAAATATTCAAATTGATTATTTATAATATATCAAAATACAAATCTGGTATTTTATAATACATCAGTTTTTCCCCAATGATTTATAATATCAATTTGGCATTTTATACAAATTAATCAGGATACCTAAGGCAAAAATGTAAAACTATTTGTCTCATGTGTAATATTATGTGTCAGTTGGTTTAATTAATAAAAGGGCATTATGGTAATTTGGTCATTAAAAGGAAGTTACCTGAGGATAACTGTTGATAGGCCAGTTATATAAAAGTTCATATGGTCAGTTTTCTGATATGGGGAGAAAGTCTGACAGAAAACAAAAGTCCTTCTAGGTCTGCCTATGAGAGTGTATCAATCCATATCAAAGAAGATACAAGAACAGAGAAAGGTTAAGCTCAGAGAAAAGGTATTCCACCATTAAAAGTTCTTCCGCAATTATAGACAAAGGTATGTTTATGTGAAACTCATGAATTCTGAAGATCTTCTGTCATGTTCCTGAATAAATATTGTTGAACATGAATTATTGAATTACCGATGAATTACTTACATGTGGTATCAAAGCTTGGTTTAAGAATTTGTGTTTTTCCATAAATAATTATGAATAAATTCCTGATTCATGAAAAGTTAGGGTTTTGAAAATAAATATATTAAAGTCACGTCTCGATTTTTTAGAACCGATCATTTGTAATTACAGTGATCGTTTAAGAAAGTAAATTACAATGATGCTATAATTTATTAATGAAAGCACTTCGTGATTCATGATGCACAGTTATCAATATCAGTTTCTCGATTTTGATTTGAATGGCTTTTCGGTAACCGTGCATAATGGAAAACAAAAGTAATTCTCGGTTTTCGCATTCATAGTGTTTTATTTTTACCATTAGGTATTAATGGTAGCCATTTGCAACGTTTTTGGACAAGAGCCATTCTGCTTTATGAATCATTGTTGCACTGTGCATTCATGGTTTCCAATTTGCATTCATATTATGGATATATATGAAAACCATGAATGATTATATTGAAGTTCATATATATCACATCATGATCATCAAATCAACGTTCATATTCGCGTTCTTTTTTATTTTTTATTTTTTCTTTTGATAAACCGTGAATGATTATGTGATGCGGTTAGATTAAAATTGAATGTGAAATTTTAATCACATTGTTGTTTATGAAATATTTTATTTTTTTGGAATTAATTATGGTAGATTTGTTAGTCACCAAAGTGGCCAAATCTTGAGGAGTTGTTTTAATTTCAAATATTATGAATTTTATTTCAATTACCATGATTGTGATGCTATGAATAGTATGGTATAATTTTCTGGTTGTGGTATATTGAGATTCATTATTATAGAACAGTTAGGGATAAACCCAAAGGTTGATTATTTGTTTTATAAAATGAACATGGATGTTGGTATTGTTGGTATACTTCCTTGCATTTGGACATCCAAAGATGACAAATATTTATGATAGGGGTATGCATCATTGCCAAATTATGTGAAATTTATATAGCATCATTATAGTTAGTGTTGTATGTGAATGGAACCCCAAAGGTGAACATTGATATGCATAGAAGTTAGTATATTTGAATCTGTGAAGTATGTTAGCATGTGATATGTATGACTCAAAGCATTAATGTTTTAGATGTTGTTCCTTACAGTACCTGTTGCTACACATTCAATGTTCTCAACTGTTGCAGTTTTTAATGGGCTGAACTTCTCTAAATGGAAATAGCAAATCCAATTTTACCTTGGGATAATGGATATGGATATGGCTCTTAGGGAAGAGGGACCTAGTGCTATTACTCCTGAAAGCACTGAGGATGAAAGGAACCATTTTAAGAACTGGGAAAGATCCAACAGATTAAGTCTGATGTACATGAAAATGAGCATTGCAAGCAACATTAAGTCAGCTCTTCCACAAACTGAAAGTGCCATAGAAATGATGAAACTTGTGGAAGAACGCTCCCAAACAGCTGATAAGTCTCTTGCTGGGACACTTATGAGTACACTGACCACCATGAAATTTGATAGTTCGCGTACTATGCATGAGCATGTTATTGATATGACAAACGTTGTGGCAAAATTGAAATCATTGGAAATGGCTATGGATGAGAATTTCATGGTGCAGTTCGTATTGAACTCATTACCATCTGAGTATGGTCCTTTCCAAATGAACTATAACACCATGAAAGATAAATTGAATGTGCATGAATTGCACAGTATGCTAGTTCAGAAGGAAACCAGACTCAAGAATCAGGGAGCTCATTCTATCAATTATGTAAAGCATCAAGGAGCTGAAAAGAATAAAGCTAAGAAGCATGAGAAGAAAGGAGGAGGAGGACCCCTTAAGGTTGATGAGGCCTCTTCTTCTAAAATCCATAAAAAGGAAAGTAATGCAAAGATGAGGTGCCATTTTTGTAAAAAGGAAGGGCATTTCAAAAAGGATTGTCTGAAACGTAATGCTTGGTTCGAAAAGAAAGGTAAGCCTAGTGCTTATGTATGTTATGAATCAAACCTAGTTGAAGTTCCTTATAATACTTGGTGGATTGATTCTGGTTGTACTACTCATGTTTCTAATACATTGCAGGGATTCCTTATGACCCAAACCACAAGGTCAAATGAAAAGTTTGTCTTTATGGGCAATAGAGTGAAAGTTCCGGTAAAAGCTGTTGGGACTTACCGTTTGATTCTCGACAATGGATTTCATTTGGATTTATGTGAAACTCTTTATGTCCCTAGTATATCTAGGAATTTAGTTTCAATTTCCAAACTTGATATTGTTGTATACTCTTTTAAATTTGGTAGTGGTAGTTTCAGTTGGTACAAGCACAATCATTTGATTGGTAATGGTACTTTATGTGATGGATTATATAAATTATGTCTTGATAATCTTTAAGCTGAAACGCTTATGACTCTGCATCATAATGTTGGTACTAAACGTACCTTAATTAATGAGTGTTCAGCTTACTTGTGGCACAAACGTTTTGGACACATTTCCAAAGAAAGAATGCAAAGATTGAGAAGAATGAAATCCTTCCGGATTTAGATTTTAATGATTTGAATGTCTGTGTGGATTATATTAAAGGAAAACAAACAAAAAACACAAACAAAAGAGCCACAAGGAGCACCCAGCTTCTTGAAATTATACACACTGATGTATGTGGTTTGTTTGATGTTAATGCCCTCAATAAAGAAAAATATTTTATCACTTTCATTGATGATTATTCACGTTATGGTTATGTCTATTTGTTGCATGATAAGTCTCTGAAGTTGAAAGGCAATTAGACAGAAGTCTTACAATTGCGACCTTATGAGTAATACCTAACTGAGTCGTTGAACACATA
>JAVKPL010014548.1:0-85065 GCA_032173675.1 Gastrolobium villosum
AAGGTCCTCCCATTTCCCACCTGTTTTTTGCAGATGACCTGCTCCTGTTTGCTGAAGCCTCGGTAGAGCAAGCTGGGCTGGTTTCTGATATTTTGAATCATTTTTGCAATGCTTCTGGGCAGAAGGTGAGCAACAGTAAGACAAGGTGCTTCTTTTCGAGAAATGTGAATCATGTTAAGAGAGGAGATCTTTGCCAAATTTTGAATTTTGCTCCAACTGCTGACTTAGGCAAGTACTTGGGGATTCCTATCCTCCACAAGAGGGTTAACAAAAATACCTTTAGGTATATAATTGACAAGACGAATAGCAAGCTTAGTGCTTGGAAGGCTAAATCCTTGTCCATGGCAGGTAGGATTGTGCTCACCAAATCTGTCCTGGCTGCCCTTCCATCTTACTCTATGCAGACTGCTCTTCTGCCCCTTGGAACGTGTGATGAAGTTGAGAAGAAAATGAGGGGTTTTGTTTGGGGATCCAATCAAGATGCTAGGAAAGTCCATGCATTGCCTTGGAATACTGTGTGTAAGGCCAAAGAGAAGGGTGGTCTTGGGATTAGGAGTTTGAGACTTACCAACAAAGCTTGCCTCATGAAAATTGGGCATAGAACTCTTACTCATAGGAATGATCTTTGGGTGCAGGTTTTGGGAAGTAAATATAAAGTGGAGGATGGGTTGATGCCTTCGATCAAGAAAAGAAGTGGCTGTTCTAATTTATGGCTTGGCTTATCGAGGGTGTGGCCCAAAATTTATGAAGGGTCAAGGATCCTTATTGGGAATGGTGTTAATAGTTCATTTTGGGAGGATAAATGGTTGCCCATTGGCCCTCTAAAGGAGCATACAGTCCAGGACTTACCCCCTGGCACCCATACTGTTATGATAGCTCAGATGGTGGATCACCAGGGAGAGTGGAAATGGCAGGAGTTTGGGGATTTTCTAACACAAGAAGCTTTGAACTGTATTGCAGGTACCTGTCCCCCTCGGCTGGATGATGGAGATGATCAGGTGATTTGGGAGCAATCCCATGATGGTAACTTTTCCTTCAAGACAGCTTTGAATAGCCTCTGTATTGAAGATCCTCCTCAGGTTCAGCCTCACTGGAACTCAGTTTGGCAATGGGAGGGTCCTCCTCGAGTCAAGACTTTCCTATGGCTTTTGCTTGGTGAAAATCTTCTAACCAACCTAAGGAGGTTTCAAAGGCATTTTTCTACCTCAAATACTTGTCCTAGATGTAACTCCTATCCTGAAAGCTGCAGTCATGTCATGAGGGAGTGCTCCTGGTCTCAACGAATATGGAGACAATTTATTAGCAGGGAGAATTGGACAGCTTTTTGTAGCCAGAACCTGCAGAACTGGTTAGTGTCCAATTTATCTCCAAAAATTAGCTTACTGGGAGGCTTGGATGGCAGTATTTTATTTGGGCTTATTTGCTGGTTTATATGGAAAGATAGGAATAGTTTTATTTTTGAAAATACTAATTCTACAATAGAGGATATAGTTAGATCTATTCGGACTTTCTTGCAAAATTTCTTCGAGGCAAGGAAACTGTACAGAGATACTGGGCTGCAAGTTGGGCAGAAAGTGGAAACCCTTGTTCAATGGGTACCTCCTCCGATGGGGTGGATAAAAATAAACACGGATGGTTCTGCTTTGGAAGGTAATAGAAAGAGTGGGTGTGGAGGAGTCCTAAGGGATGAATCTGGGCATTGGCTTATGGGATTTGCTAGAAACCTGGGAGTAGGTAGCTCTGTCAAAGCAGAATTATGGGGCTTTTTACTGGGATTACAGACTGCTTGGAATTTTGGGTATAGGAAGGTGATCAGCGAAGGGGATTCCCAAGTAGCTTTGGATATGATCCGGATTGGGTGTGATTCAAATCATCCGTATGCAGGCCTGGTGAAGAAGATCAACAAGTTGAAGGATCGTGATTGGCAGGTGTCCTTTGTTCGTACTTATAGAGAGGGCAATGGAGTGGCTGACTGGCTGGCGGGGTACTCTCAATCTTTGAATTGGGAAACTGTTTTGATGGATACTCCTCCCCAAAGTTGTCTTGGGTTGCTGGAGAATGACTCTAGGGGAGTGGCTTGGCCACGTGTAATTAGGCTTTAGTTTGTTTTTAATTCCTCTGTTTCCAAAAAAAATAATAACATTGCTTTTTGGTGTGCAATTCGTAAGCAAATGGACTCTATCAAATGAAATGATGCCTTGAGTATAATATAATATTAAAATTAAAGGTGAGGTTATTTTCGTAAAATAATTTCACATTCTCATTAATATTTCACAATCAACCAAATACACACTCGTTAAAATAAACCATAAAATCCCGAGAAAATTTGGTCATACCAAACAACTTTTGAGTAACATTCCAGCAAAATATATTTCCTATTAAATTCCAGTAATCTATTGTTCCCAGATAATTAAAAAAATTTGTTCTACCAAACGCCCTCTTAAAGTGAATTTTTTATCTCATAGTGACGACAACGTCTTTTTTTAATTTTGCTGTTATTTTTACGTCCTTCACGGAGGACAGCTAAATTTGTTGATTTTTTAAACTCTAGTCTTTACTATATAAAGTATTACGATAAGGAAAAACTACTCTTACGTTGTATAAGAGTAATTTTATCTCCAATAGACACATAAAAAATCGTGACACTTTTTTTTTATTTTTTTATTCTTTTTTTAAATAGCGAGCCCCACTACATGTGAGTCTACGACATGAGAGATCTTCTATCATGCAACATGAGATTACGTGGACCATTTACAATAATGATGAATTCGTTTGGTTTTTTTTTTATTAATTTGTTTGTTGTTTTTAATTAGTTTTACATTTCAAGACAGAAGATAATAAAAATATTCCATTTTAAAGTGTATCAAAGTTCAGGGTGTCTTTTTTTTTCTATAATACATAGAGAAAATAAACTAGGCTAGAACAAAGTGAGGAAAAGCTACTCCCGTATAATCTTGAAGAAATCTATCTTTGCAACCTGTAGGAGGTGTGTTAAAAAACTGAATATCCCAGTTTACAGAGCTAACCAATCAGCTACCCCATTCGCTTCTCTATAAGAATGAGAGACATAAACCTACCAGCTTCTCCCCAGTAATTCCTTGATACGTAAAATCAGTCCATGTAAAGGATGCATCTCAGTATTTTGTTTGGAAAATAAATTAATTGTAACTGTAGAGTCACCTTCAAGCCACATCTTTCTATAACCACATTCCCAAGCTATTTGAAGACCTAAATAAGAACCCCAAATCTCAGCAGCAACCGATGAACTAACCCCAAATCTCAGCACCCACCGATGAACTATGCCCCAAATTCTTGGAGAAATCAACTAACTAATCACCTTTACAATTTCTTATAACTCCTCCACATCCAGATTGTAATCCACTTTGAGCACAAAAACCATCTGTATTAATCTTTATCCACCCTTCCAAAGTTCAGGGTGTCTTGTATCCAAAGAAAAAGATAAGTTAAAAGCCAATAGGATTGATCTAGTGATTAGAAATTTGAATAATTTGTATTAAATTGTGTGTTTAATTTTCATCATTATATCTAAAAAAAATTCAGGTGTCTTACACGAAATTGAAAGTTCATGATAGTGATTTTAAATCAATGTTTTCGATATCATATACATGACACTTGTACAAAGGGACTTTGACCATATCGTCAAACCCGCTACCACTTGTCGCCAGGTTCCGTTTGCAACGTGGCACGTAGAGGTGTTCGCGATCTAGATTGGATCGGTTTTGAAAACAAAAATCATCCGATCTAATCCCTTCGATTTGATTATATCATCATCCATTTGGTTTGATTTTTTTTTAAATCCGATCCGATCCAATCCCATTTTTTCGGTTTGGAGTGGATAGTTTTTCGATTTTTTGAAAATCCTAAAATTTATTTCATGATTATTGTGCAAATAACATCTTTTGTATATATTGGCTTTTTAAATTATTATTCTTTGAAATACAAAAGCATTAGTAAACTATAATATAGTTTTTTTTTTCGGGAAATGAGATATGAAACTCTACAAAGATAAATTTTGTTCATGATATGTAACTAGATTTTTTCTTGGGTTTAGTTGATGGGTTAATGGGTCTTGGGTTTATAAATTTTTGGGCTATGATTGGGAAATGTCCAAGTAGATACAGGGGAATTAATATATTGGATCGATTTGTATTGGATCGATTTTTATCAACTCATTCAAAAATAGATCCAATCCAATTAAAATTTGAGCAAAATTTCCGGTTTTTGATTTTTGGTTTATTCGGTTATCGGTTTTTCAGTTCAATCACCACGGTTTTAATCGTTTTGGATTGATTGATGAACACCCTTAGTGTCACATTTCTTAAGGCTACCAAATTTGTTGTCAGTGGCAAGTGGCAACGATTATAGTGGTCAAAGTAACCAGAGTGCTTTTAACAAAAGCGACATGTTGCAAGCAGGAACTCGTTGCCAGTAGCAGTGAGTTTTGAGACTCACACTCTAATGACACATGACATAAAATTTTGGTAGTTTTACCGTAAAACTACCAAATATCATAATTTTTGGGGCTTGGATATTCGAATCATGTGATTTTATTTTATTCCATGTAACTTTAGAGATTTACCCTTAGCAAATTCTTGAAGGATTATTTGTTAGTGTTGAAAAGTGAAAAAGAATAAGAAATAGATAATATCATTTATAAAGATAAAATATGCCAAACAAGGCACAAGAAAAAATTTTTTGGGAATTTTTTTACCAAAGCACGTAGATCTCAGAAAGTATCGTGTAATATATATGAGTGAGAATATTCTAACTACAAAAAATTCTTACTACTAACTTACTACCCATCACATCATTGTTGGATCAAAGAGGGAGAATGTTAAAAAGTTTTTAAAAAGAGAGAAAAGGTTAATCTAATAGTGATTAGATAGGTAGTAAATTGTAATCTACCGAAATCCCTTGTCATTAAACAAAATTTAATGGCTTTACTTCTTGAAACTTTGATTTTAATTTTTCTATTAGATAAGATTTTATAAATAGAAAATAAAATCAAATATTTAATAAAATCACATCAAGTTTCAGTTAATAATAAAAGATATTTAAAAAATACATTTGCCGAGGCACATTACCATTTGTCTGCTACTCTGCTGTGCACAAGCCATAAGTGGCCCCATGCTGCTCAGGGTTGTTACCCCACCAACAAGGCAACAACACACACACACACAAAACACTTTTCAGTTTTCAGCGTTTACCTCTTTTGTAAAAAAAAGTAAAAGAAATTATCTTGGTTTGTAGGCACTGCAATCACAGTGTTACAATTCATGGCTTAATTTAAAAAAATAAATAAAAAATTCATGACTTAATTTAATGGGTTTTATAAGAGTTATGTTGTAAGAAAAGTGATTGTGTTATGTTATAGAGATTCGTTTTACGTGCCAAAATTTTTTTTTTACTTCAAAACTTGCGGGTCCCACAAAACATTATATGTACAGAAAAATTATTGTAATCATGTTAAATGATAGATGTAAATTCCTAATTTAATACACCATATATTGGAACAAAACTTATGTGCAACTCATGCAAAGTTTAGTGCCAATATATTAAAATTCAGTATATTTTTAATTTTTTTATTAAGATACCTAGCCGAATCCTGTACAAATTTTTAGAATCCTAAAATTTGCTTATATATTTTAATAAAAATAAATTAGGAATACATTAAAGAGGATGTTTGGTGGAGAAATTTTTTTTTTCACTAGGCAAAAAATATTTCCGAAAACATGATGGAAATTTTTTTTTTCAAGTAAATTATGAAAATGTATTTGGTAGGCCAAAATTTTTACGGGAAAGTTGAGTTAATTTTATGATGTTTTGTTTGGTTGATTGCAAAATATTGATGGGAATCTGAATCGAAATGACAAAATTACTCATTTTTATACATTTACTAATATATTATATGAGGCTGGATCCTTTGACACTTCATCTTAGAGCCATTAGATCAAAAAAGATCAATGACTCTTATTTGTAAGCATGTGCCACCATTGATCTTTTTTGATTTAACGACTCTCAGATGAGGTGTCAAATTTTAAATTTGACACTGGTGTCAAAGGATCCTACCCCACATTATATAATGGCATTTTTGTCTCGAAATTTGAAAATATGTTTTTCAGTTGATGAAAAAAAAAATATCATGAGTGGGATGAGATTTTTTTTTCATGTATAGTTAAAAACGGAAATGGTTGAGAAAAAAAATACTATTACTCATATTAAACATGATAAAAAAAAATCTCCATCCCATTTTTCTAAAATCTCCTCCAAAATAAACATATAAATTTAGGGATATATTTTTCTTATGTTATAGAAAAAAATTATCTCATGTTATAAAAATAAAAATATACATGAGACCCACAAATAAAAGAAGAGAAAAAATGGTGAAACTCAACCTTTTTTTATGTATATAAAAAAGTTATTTATCTCATGTAAAATAAGATAAAGATAACTCATAAACTTAATACATCTCGATAGTATTATAGATTTTTGCGTGGATACATAAAACTAGTGGTAATGATGGATTGATGTTATTAAATTTAATGGGGTTTGGACTGTTTCATACACCATCATGCCATTTGTGCAGGAATTCCATCATTCCCTTTCTTTACTCTCTGCCATGTCATCATTATCAGACTGACAATCACAGATATATAACACAGAGAAGAGGGAAAATCCTGAGAAGTAGCCTTCTCTCCATTCCTTTTGCCTTTCCCTTGTAGCCCCACAAGTCTGAATTTTCTGGCATCTTAACAACAATTTATTCTGATTGCTGGGAATTATTACTTTGTTGCTTTTGTCTCTTACAATTGGTCAACTGGCTGAGAGCTCAAAGTATTTATATTCCAGGGTTTTATAATTCTCATCTTAAAGGAGAATTAAAATCTCATTTTGTAGAGATAAAAAATATGTGAGACACATGTATTAGAAAAAATTATATGTAGGACCCATATAAATAAGAAAATCGAAGAATGTGTAGAAAAATTTGAATTGTTATGTTGAATGAGAATTATAAAACCTATACTCTATTAGCCTATAAATTCTCCACCTACTTGATCATTTAAGATATAACTTGGATACGCAACTTGCTTGTAGTAAAATAAAACCGTTTCTGTTGAGTATGAGTCCTACGGAATTTAGTTCATAACTTATGTTCCTTTAATACAAAATATAGCCAACGAGTTGCTGTGCATAGATATTCCAAATTTATTTAGATTATCTTGTTATTAAATGCATTGTAATAAGTGCAGTGCAGATAATATAATGACAAAGTCCTATATTAGGATAAACAAGAGTAAATCATATGTTTATTTTTTTTTTTTTTGACAAAATGTGTCACGGATTGACTTCTAATATGATACGTCAAAATATGAGACGTGTTGACCTATGGGATAAAATGAATTGTGCATGAATTTAAATAAATGACACGAATTATCAGCGAGTTGTGTCACGGCTGATCAGCATGACTACACGCAATTTTTTTTTGTCAAAAAAGAAAAAGAAAAATACTCATTGCAAGTCATGGGTCAAGTTGCATATTTTATTTAATTTTTTTCTTTTATTTTTAATTTAAAAAAATCAAAATTTCAGCTTTTGCTAATCAACCCGTGTGATCTGCTACTCGTGGCGAATCGTTACCAGATTTCAATTTTTGACTATAAACAAAAACAGATTGTGTTGAGGTTGGATAATTTGACCAATAGGTTATCCCTTAACACAACATGTCCTAAGCCGCCGACCAATTTTGTCATCTTAGTTTTTCTTCTTCTGTTTTTTTTTTTTTTTTACCTTCGATTGTTCCATTACGTATATGATTGCTTTGATCCTTAAAAGAGAGTAGCTAGCTAGTACCATTAATTTAAAGGGAAATATTCATATTGTAAGATACTATTATTTTATATCACAGACACTTCGATAATTGTGCTGCTATTTTATAGCTAGCTAGTACCATCACTTTATATCTTAACATAAAATATGCTATCTTATGTAATATGAGAATAAAAAAAACTATTCCTTAAAATACTAGTCAATATTAAAAAAAGTATATGATTCATCGTGCTGTAGAATTTTTTTATTAAAAAAGTTATATATTTTGTAACAGTAAATAAAAAATAATAAAGGAATATGATTAATTGATTTTAATAGGATAGATGGTAGATGGACAATACTTAACTGAAATTCCACACATCATCACGCCGACGCGCAGCTGTTCCCTTCCAAACAATCACAGCCTTCGACTTTCAACTTTCTCGGGAAAATTCATACATTAGTTAGTGGACCAACTTGTATTCAGAGCCACGTGTTATCTAGCTGGCTAAATTTTAACAAATTATATTTATCATGTATAATTATATAATTAATTATAATTTGATGTGGTCTAAAATTGTAATTTGACTCGGGCTAAAATTTATAATTTGGCTCTATCAAACAATAAAATATATTTAGTAAGAGATTTGGATAAGTTTTATTAAGTTATGTGTTTCATTTTCACTTATATAAAAAATTTAAATATATTTAATAAAATCAAAAAATATTTAATAAAATTATTAACTCTTTTTGACACTGTCTGCTCAGGTGTTTTCTATTTAATATAATTTAAATATATTATGATATGAATTAACTAAAATTAAAAAAAAAATACACAATTTTTTGGCTTGCGCTCCAATTGGAGCTTGGCTCCGCTACTACTTGTATTTTTTCTCTTTCATCTTTCCCGTAAGTCCTACACAGGTACCTGTTTTTATATCCGCACTGGGGATATATTTTTTCTCTCTTGTAATTTGAGAAAACTATATCCTTATAATCAATTCCTAAGGAGTGTTTGGTAGAGGGAAATTTTTTTTACCCGGGAAGCATAATTACTAGGAATATTGTATGAAATTGGGTTTGATGGAAAAGATAAAAAAAAAAGTTGTTTGGTAGATTGAAATATTATTGGAAAAATTGATTTAAGTTTTGAAAGTCTTTGTTTGGTTGAAGTAAAATATTGATGAGAAAATTAATGTAAATTACGAAAGTGGCCATTTAAATTTTTTAACAAGAAAAAAAGACCGGCAAATAGCAATGAATCATATTAAAAAATCATTTTCATTCACAATGAATTTGTGTCTTTCAATACTTGAACTACCATCTACCCCAGAGCCAAAATCAACATTTTGATTCCCCTTGAAGCATATTTCCCCGTCATGCACACAACTTCGCCGTGTATAAATCATCGTCTCAACAAAGTCTAGAACCTTCTCATCATTATCCTGGTCTCCATCTCTGGGAGCACTCCTCTGCAATATATGTCTATGCAATATCTTTCAGGTTACCAATAATGGGTTTGTAGGTTAGCCATTAATCAAGCCACTGATAGTAAGATCATCCAGCTCTGCATCCACAGCAAGGTTATTTTTTTCCACAATTTTGCCTCATTATTTCGTTCCCCAGCTAAACACAAAATACTACCATGTGTGTGGTTTCCTGGAACAGTGATAAACATCAAATTTTACAAAGAAATCGGAAAGGCTGAGGAAACAGTTTGCCTACCTAAATTTTTTTCACTCCAGTACCAAACGTGGTCAAACACAAAACCCAGATGAAATTACCTAGGTATTTCTACCAAAACCCTCTACCAAACACCCCCTTAAATTCTAAATCTTTACATATGTTTCACTTTTCTTGTTTTTTCCTTTTACTTTTCTTGACAAGAAAGGTATTTCCTAGGACTTAACCGAAATGTCTAGACAGAAATGCATGCGGCATTTTGAGTCTTTAGCCACTTTAGGACACAAATTTATCTAATTTTATTTGTAAAATGGTGTTGGTGCATCAGAGAGGGATGATTGTTAATATTGCATTTAGTGACACAAGATTTTACAAGGATATGAGACTAAGGCGCCATTTGGAAAAGAGATAAAATTTAGATTCCCATAAAATTTGCATCGGAAATCCTAGTTACTCACATTTGGTACAAGGATTTATAAAAAAATCTCTGCGAATTGAAATTGTGAATACCATGAAATAATATCACAAGGTGGGTGGTATTTTTATATTCCCACCTAGAGGGAAAATTTTACATAACTTATAGGACATAAATAATCATGCTTTAATATTTTCATTACTAAAATACCCTCTCTTGCTAAAGCCCTAGCTGTAATACTCTGCTTCACAAAATTGTGGGTTCCTCTTTTCCTTTTCACGATGCCTTTAATGTGTTCCTCTCTGTTTCATGTTGCTTCGCTGCAGTGACCAATGCCATGATCGTCTGGTTTCGACAAAAATTCATCAAATATTAGTTTTGTAAAATCATCTCACATCTTGTTATCAAAAAAAAAAAAAATCATCTCACATCTCAAGAATTATTGATAATCAACCAAACATAAAATTAGGAACTTGAGCCTACATTTCTAAAATTATTTTAGTCTATCAAACAGTTTTTGGTAATATTACTGAAATATTTACTTTCCCAGCATATTCCCAATAATCATGATTTCGAAAAGAAAAAAAATTCTTTTCTACCCAAAGCCTTTCATGAGTAATAATAAGAAATTATAATTTCATAAAGGGTTTTATAAGAGTTATGTTGTAGGAAAAATGATTGTGTAATGTTATAGAGATTCGTTTTGGGTGCATTAGTTTTTTTTTTTGCCTTAAAAAATGTGGACCCCACAAAATGTTATCTGTGTAAGAAAATCTTTGGTGTCATGTGACATGATAGATATAAACCCCTTTCATAAATGTATATTAATAGAGCGTAACCCTCTATAAATAGATAGGATTCACATGGGTAAGATAATAGTTGGTAAGATAATAACATAGCAGTCCGAAAAGAAAACAAATTAAACCATGATTAATCTAAAACGCATTTTCATGGGATCCACATATTCTTACGGAGTGATTATGACGAAGTTGTCGCATATATTACTTGTCTTTATTGAGAAAGAGATAGTAAAAACTAGAAACTAGAAATAGAAACAAATTGTACATTTGGTATATGGAGGGTGAAGTATACTAATATAGGGGGAGTGTGTGTGAGGGCTCTGCATAGAGGCAGAATGACAACATATGAGAGGGATTGGGAAGAAGATCCTCTCTCCATGTGTGAGAGAGGTATTTAGAGAGGAGCCTCTTCTGTCGCCTAGGGGATTGAGCTGGTCAACCCATGAGCTGTCTCATCAAGCTGCCCACTATCAGTATACAGAGGCAGCAGTGCAGGTATGGGTAATGCCCCAGTGGTGAGCCTATATGGCTTGTCATGGGTGCCCTCTAGAAGATTCTAGATATGAACTTTAAGAGATTGAACCCTTCTGGTTGGCCTAAGGTAAGTAGTATCCGGAACACAAATTAAGGTCAAACTTTTACGCTTGATACGATGGTGTAATCTTAGTTCATTGCAGATGTTTCCTGTCAATGATAAACATAAACCTTACCAAACGGCCCCATAGGTACAAGGTTTATGTTAGGATTCCCAAGAAAATTGAATATTTCTAAATTTTTTATATCCAAATATTATCGTAAACCTAATGTTTTCATCATATTTATCGTAATTTTCAGATAAATAAAAATTTCTTTTTTACCAAACTCCCGGTATCCTTATACATGTACTAAAAAAAGTACCCTTATACATGTTGGCTTAGGCATAATCATTTCGTGGAAGGTCAGACCAAACAATATCGAAATTCAGAAGCCTCCTCGTGATTTTTATCTCAGAAAATGCTTTCTGCTTTTTGAGATTTCAATTCTTGCGATTTTCTCTTTCATTTTTTTTTTTTTTTTTTTTTTTCATTGGCAACTAAAGGTGGAGGAGGGTACAAGCAACGAAGCGACAACAGCACCTACCATAAGGTGTTATCAGTGACATGTTAAGGAATTTACAGGCTTCCCTTTGGTCTTGTCCTTTTCTCTCGATATTTTCCCCTCACACTATGATGATTCTATGTTCTGTTTTTTTCTTCTTTTTTCTTTTTCTTTTTTTCCTGTTTTGCTTATGTGGATCAAAACGGCATGGCTTTTCTCTGTTATATATGAAGTGAAGGAGAACAAGTAGAGAAAGTATAGCCTTATTTGGAGAGAACCTTGTTGGTTTGGAAAGAAGAAAGTGAAGATCTTTTTGGAATACACTTATTTGTTGCGGAAAAAGAAAAATGGGTAGTTGGGGTAGGGAAGGTGTAGTGAGACAGTATATAAGATCGAAGGTTCCTCGTTTAAGATGGACCCCTGAATTGCATCGTTGCTTTGTTTATGCCATTGACACTCTTGGAGGTCATCACAGTAAGTACATTATACTATGCATTGATTTTATTTTACTCTGATGATTTTCTAAATGTAAAGAACTTTGGGATACACCACTCCAAAAGCTAGTTCGGAGGGTAAGAGTGGATGATGCAACAGGCCCAACCTACCTGTGCTAAGAGAGTCCACAAGAGAAAATGGGGATGACGAGGCTCTGATACCATGTAAAGAACCTTGGGATCACACACACCATCCCACATTCATAACTTTGCATAGTGATATCAAGCTAGGCATAGGATTCATATCTTTTCCATAGATACCCCTGGTCAAGGCTATACGGTCCAAAGCTAGCTCGAAGGGTGGGAGTGCCCAAGGCCAGGACACATTAGTTGTTCATCCAACCAATGGAGGACTACATAAACACTAAATTTTTTCCATTATTTCTGTTTTATTTTTCTAGAGGCTACTCCTAAGCTTGTTCTTCAGTTGATGGATGTTAAAGGGCTAACAATTTCACACGTCAAGAGCCATCTGCAGGTTGCTTTTAATCTGCTTACAAAATCATATTTAATTACTCTATTAGGTCAAAATTCCTTTATGCTCACAAGTCTCTTATTTTGGTGTGTTTCTCTCTTTTCCGAAACCAGATGTACCGAAGCATGAGAGGTGACTCTCGCAGAAAAGGTACCTTGAAAAATATAAATTTCATCATAGTATTCTTACTATGATATAAATGATCGCGTGTGTGTGTCTATATATATATATATATATATATATATATATATATATATATATATATATAGTGTCATGATCATTTTTATAATTATTTTTATACCATTAATCCAATTTATATCTAATATATGTCTCTGATAATTAAATATAATTAAGAGTCATTTTTAAATCAATAATCAAAAATTGAGGTAAGACTTTTTATTTTTATCCTGAGGTAAGAGTAATATCCTTTCAAATGACACAACTTATATCCTTTCACTCTCATAAAGAGGTGGGACTCACATCTTTATTTTTTTGTCAACTCTCTCTCTCCTCCTTTATCTATCTCTTTCTCTCTCTTAAAATGACACAATTTTACATCCTTTAGAATGACACACACTTTTTCCACACACACACACATGATCATTTTTTCTAAAGTGACTTTAAAAACTCTATACCCGTATAATATTGGATTGTGGCATTTAATATTGGGTTTATCATCTATCATTTAACATGATCACAAAAGATTTCCTACACACACAACATTTTGTGGGGCCCGCAGCAAAAAAAAACTCTGGCACGCAAAACGAATCTCTATAACGTAACACAATCACTTTTCCTACAACATAACTCTTATAAAACTCTTTAACATTTCTCGTTTTTTATTTAGTAAATAAAAGGAAAATAATTATCTTATGTTGCATGAGATAATCATCTCATGCAACAAGACAAAATAATGGGATCCACTATTTTTTTATTTTTTTTAAAAAAAGTAATGGACCCCACTATCTCATCTCTATTTCATGATATAATTATCTCATGCAATATCAGATAAATAGATCCCAAATAAAAAATATTAATAGCATTTAGTTAACGAGGTTAAAATTTGAGGAAGGTCATGATTTATCCACCCTCCATGTCCCATGCACATTGGACACTGTAAATGCTTTATGCATTGAAGCCAGCAGACTCATTTAGCCGTTGTTTCCCTTATTGGTGATTATTTGTTGTTCAAAATTAAAAAGCCTATGAGCTATTCTCTATTCATAAGTTTGGAATATCTGCAACTGCATTGACCATTTATTAGTCCCTTTCGTATTTAGTTGATGCCAGAATAGACGAGGAAGAATGATAAACCAATGTCCTTTTTAAATCTTCTAATATTGATATTTTGATGAAATCTACGACTTTTGTGTCAAATGAGTTCAACTTGTGGTAAAATCGATCAAAGCCCTGTTAATGTTTTGGACCCACATGTATACTCTTTAATTGTTTCCACCAATCTACTTTCCTCAATGTGTGTTGGTTTATCTGTGTCAGATAGGACTGCAACCCCACATAGAAAACAATCTTTTCAAGAACATGATGATGGGTGCGTTGATGAAGTGAATGATGTTGGTGTTCACTCTTGTTTAAAACCCATTGGAAAAGCATCTGATTCCCTCTTCAGCTACAGCAATATCTCCCCAAAAAGGTTAGCATAACTTTATTTATTTATGGATTTATCATCTATCATTTAACATGACCAGAAAAACTTTCCTACACTCACAACATTTTGTGGGGCCCACAGCAAAAAAAAAAAAACACTTGCACGCAAAACGAATCTCTATAACATTACACAATTACTTTTCCTACAACATAACTTTTATAAAACCCTTTATTTATTTAGAGGGAGTTACTAATCTCACGTTGCTTGAGATAATTCTCTCATGTGTGTGAGATAAATATGTGCGATCCACACTTTAAATCAAAAGAAAAAAGAAATGAAAAAAATTGGCACAAAATTCGATGAATATATGACAGAGGAAATAGTTATCTCCAACGAGATGAGAAAAATATTTTTCTTATTTATTACATTGAAATAATAATCTTAGACTTTTCGAATGACTAATAAGTCATTTGAGGTGAATATAGTTGGGTAAGGATTTAGTTCATATTTCATAAGAGCATGGGTTCAAATCTTGCTGGTCATGTGAAGATTTTGATTTTGTTGACGAGTGATATATAATCTATCCCGAAAATTCTCAAAAGAGATTAAAAAATCTTCTCTAACCCTAATCAGATACCAATGTCTAAAATATTTTAGAATTGAATAAGAAACAAATAAAAAGTGATTGGTGTTTGCTTTATTTTTTCCTTTTCTGACTTTTACTTTTATTTATTTATTTTTTATTTTTTTTAAATTAATCTCTGTTTGGATTCTCCTCAGAGCTAGAATCGAAAAGACACGTTCCCTCTCAGGAATCCTACAATGCAGCCAAAGAATATGTAAAGCAGTCCCAAAAACTTGCCCCATTTATGATTATCTGCAGAGCATGGCTGAGCAGAAGGGAATAAAGGAGATTTGTGCTGGTACAATATGGCAGACCCAACCTCATTATTCCACAACCTTTCCTATGCTGCCAAATCAACAATCTGATTTGCTCCAGGTACCCATCCCATGCAAAAACAATTTTTTTATGGGTTATGGCTCATTTATTTATTTTACTATACTATATAAGGGACACCGACCAAAGTGTCACATTTGAACAAAAAAATTATCAGACTGCTATGGCAATAGTAAATTTTACCAAAATGCCACGCGGCATAATTCGCTACACAGTGAACCGAATTATGTATGCAAGTAATTTGCTACACAGTGTAATGAAATAAGCGACGTCAGGATGCTCCGAACCAAAAAATGTCATGTTCAAAATTGTTGAAATTCAGTAAGGATAGCGAATTTTAACAATTTTGACAGATGACACTTTTTGGTTCTAACGTGGCATATTTCGCTACACTGTGCAGTGAATTACTTGCATGCATAATTCCCTACACTGTGTAGCTAATTATGCCGCGTGACATTTTGGCAAAATTTACTGTTGGTGTGGCAGTCTGGTAATTTTTTTATCCAAATGTAACAAAATGGTCACTCTCCCATTATATAATATATTATTTTTTTTACCGGGGGTGGAGTGTGATGTTGGGCTTTATTTCATCACCATTTATTTATTTTTTGGAAAATTTGTCACTATAGATATCCCATTTAGTCTTCTGAGTCCAACAGACTTACTTCAAAACTGATATTAAATATCTTCAATTTAGACAACATTTGTTATCAAATATTAGAAAAGAAATTTGAGCATTGACCGAATCTAATTAAGGATTGTAAAAATCTTATTTAGTTGAATAGGTAATGAACGGAGAAAAGAGTTTTCATCAGCATATGAATGTAAGACATGACACAGTATTAAGGGTACGTGATAAGTGTCCTTTGATTAGAGAACTAATTAAGGAGAAGAATATTTTCCCCATGCATATGGAGGCTCACGTTGGATAGAGAGGGTAGAAGTTAAGAAGAAAATTTAAGGATACGTGACGCAATATGAGGAAATACTTGTAGTTATAAGAGAAGGAGAGAGTGTAAAAAACATTATCTCACTCTCTAGAATGAGAACTCAAATTTGCTCAATAAGAAGAGGGTTATTAATTAATCTTTGAAATTATTTTTTTCCAATTTGTTTGCATGCACTTTTTTATTTGGCGTATTTTTCCATTTTATTCCCAAAAATTAGTGCTTTCCGAAATATATTTGTTTTGTATAAAACTGAACTACTTAATATAAGTAAGTGTCTGTTTGAATTCTCTTGTTTTAGCTTCTCTTTACTTTATGGGGAAGGTTATATTTATTCTTTTTCTTACTACTTCTTACTACTAAATCTTAACCATTGATTTCCGTCAATCTAACGGTTAAGATTTATTGGATCATATTTATTAATTAACTATTAATTTCCAATAAATCTTAACCGTTAGATTGGCGGAAATCAACGGTTAAGATTTAATAGTAAGAAGTAGTAAGAAAAAAAGATAGTAAATATAACCTCTCCCTTTTTTTATAAATAAAAATTAGGTCAAATAAATTTTGAAAAAAACTCTTTTAATGAAAAAAAATTATAATAAAGAAAAAAGTCAAAAGTCAACATCTTCTACAAGAAGATTTTTTTTTAGCTCTTATCAATTCTTCTTGAGTTGTGTGCTTTTTTGAAATGTCATAGAGATAGAGATAGAAATTTTTTTCTTGAAATGTGTGTTTTTAAATAACTTTTAAGTTTTTCACCAAAAAAAATAAAAAAAATTAACTTTTAAGTTAAATTTTTTAAATAATCACTAAACAGCTTTTAGCTTTTTTTAAGCTTTTTCTTTTTATTTTTTTTTTTTAGCTTTAGTTTAAAAGTAAATGTTAAGTTAAAAAAGAGAGTATCCAATCATACTAAATTTCACTTCCATAATAAGTAAATGAACTACTTGTTTTGCCTCTTTTAAATATTCCAACCTTTTTGTATATATGTATAAGGACAAGTTACCAAGTGTTGGATCAATTTTATTAAGGGTAATTGACTAAAATGCCACTGTTCACCAACTTTTTTACCTAAATGCCACGCGAACAGTCTTATTTCCCAATCTGCCACGGGGGCAAGTTCGCTTCTGACACAGGCGAACTCGGTTTGCTGACGTGTCACATTTTTAGTGGATAACAAATATCAAATTAAAAAAAATAAAATAAAAAATGGAGTTCGCCTACATGGTAGGCGAACTTAGTTAAACTTAGAGATCGCCTGTGTCAGAAGCGAACTCTGACACCACCAGTTTCCTGACACATCATCATGCATAGTTCGCTATTGCTGCAAGCGAACTTGCCTGCGTGACAATTTGGAAAATTAGTTCAAGATCGTGGCATTTAGGTAAAATTGTGTGGGAACAATGGCACAATGGTCACTGTTCCTTTTATTAAAGGGCTTTATTACTCTTATGCAATAGAAGAGAACTCTCTCATGCAATAGAGATAAGTATGTGTGGGACTCACCATTATAGAAAAAGAGAAAAAGAATAAAAAGTAACACGGAAATCGATGTATGTGTAGGAGAGAAAAATTCTCTCCTACAACATAAAACATCGATTCTTCCATACGAAGTGCATTTTGCAAAAACATATATACCCATGTCACTTCCTTATGGGTATTAATAATCGTTGGACAGGTTGGCAAATTAACTGGTAAAGAGCTTTTGAATGAACTTGGGAACACTAGGAGGGTGCGTGCAGAAGATGAAGATATAGGAGGTTGTGAGTTGTCATTGTCAATCTCATTTCCCCATCCTTCGTCTCAGATCAGAAGCAATGCTGCTTCAGCCAGTGAGATCAGTGAAGCAATTTCATCATGCACTGGCTTAAGCAATTACTTGGGCTGCTCTAGTTTTTCAACTGTCCAAAACGGAATTAACTTAGACCTATCTTTGGCCATATGTGGCAATTGATTTTATGCTCATTGTAATTTAATGATCTACTTTATGCTTAATCTACTCCGTATCTTTGTTAATTCCCATGGTTTATAAATTTAGCACTATCTATTGGAATAATTAGGAATGGTAAAACGATCCAACCCATCAAGATGACATGTTTAACCCGTCAATGATGTTCGAGGTCCCCCGGACGAGTCAAAACCGATTGAACCATCAAATAATTTCATCGTGTCCCACACTTTGAATTAGTCTCTGTTGAGATATTTAGTCTCACATGGGTTGTATGAGCAACTAATGTGGAGTTTATAAGGCTTTGGGCACTCCCACCCTTTGAGCTACTCCTACCCTTTGAGCTAGCTTTTGGAGTGTTGTATCCCAAGGTTCTTTAACATGGTATCAGAGCCTCGCCGTCCCCCACTTTCTTTTGTGGACTCTCTTAGCACAGGTAGGCTAAGCCTGTTGCATTATCCACTCTTCAAGCCCAATGGGCTCTCGTGTGAGGGGGCGTGTTGAGATATATAGTCCCACATTGGTTGTATGAGCAACTAATATGAAGTTTATAAAGCCTTGGGCACTCCCACCCTTTGAGCTAGCTTTTGGGGTGGTATATCCCAAAGTTCTTTAACAGTCTCAACAAAAAAAACAAACAAACAAGCAAAAAGGTTGAACCCACTATGGGGCAGATTAACCCATTTAGTTTTTTTTTTTTTTTTTATCCTAAAATTCAAATGTGGAACCCTAAATTCCAATTATACAAATATCATATATTACATAATGCAACCAGAAAATTAAATAAAACACTACAATGAACAAAACAAATTCTACCAAAAAACATGCATTGAACAATTGTTAACCCCAAATAACAAAATTTCAAATATTAACAGTAAAAATAATCCCCAATTTTCCAACATTCTACGCAGGTTTATAATATTCTTTACCTAACAAAGAGTGGTAACAAGACGCATTGAATCGATCACGTACAGTACTAAACTTTGCATACAAAAAAACGCATTGAAGATAATATGATTGCACAAAAGGTATGGTGTGAGCACATAACAAAACAAAGATGGTGGAAAGATATGAATGATAACTATACAAATAAATCGAAGCCAACATTACTAAACACTGTGTTTTAATTGTTGAAGGAATCATTGACACAAAACATCAATTATATGCATTTCAACGGTTGCGCAAATGGGTCTGGTCATCGACGGATTCAGGTTAGTCAAATCCCTTTATAAAATCCATCATAAGAATACATAACCGCAGCTACTAACCGCAAGTAAATCTCCGGAGTCACCCTGCCAACTGTGGTGCAAATACCAGATTCAGATAAAACACTTTCATAGTTCTTCCAAACATGAAAAGTTTAAACAACGGATTCAATGAGATTCTTTCCTTTTTACCAAAAAAAAAAAAAAAGTGAGATTCTTTCCTCATCACTGGCAGAAATAGAAACTAGAACATATATAATACAAAAAATTGGAACAATTCAGTTCAAAATTCAGAGGTTCTTCTCATCCAATTTCCTCTGCTGAACTGCACTACAATAGAAGTAATTTACTCATGTCAAGTATGAATTTTTTTTGTGATCTCCTGGACAAAAATGTGGAATTGAACTATAAATTAGAAAATAAAAAGTAAAAGGGTAAAAGAGTTGTGATCAATGCCGATTGGCTGTACAATTCATTTGGTGAAACTTCTTGAGCACTCACCGATCCCCCAGTTCTTAAAGTATCCTCTGCTAATCCGTACTGCAAAGGCATTTGGTGAGTCAAAACTATATTCTTAATACTGATACAAAAATGTTAATCCAAGACAACAAAGGATATTGTGTCATTAAATAATAAATGTGTAAAATGAAGTAGCAATATGACCAGAACAGTTCCCAGATTGTAAATTGCCCGATGGAAATCAAATTGCAACTGTATGGCTGCCCGGAACTGCATTGAAGAACATGTAAAAGTCAAAAGTGGAAGAAAGAATATGTTATGTTCAAAGCACATAGCTGATGTAAAACATTTGCTTGTCACTTCCATCTGATTCCCTCCTAAAAAAATACAAAGAATTTACTTGAGAATTTCGAATAAAGTAAAAAATTAAATATTCTTAAGTACAATATTAGCCAGAGAACTCTCAAAGTATAGGCAAATACATTCTGAAGGAGAGAAGAGAGTTGGATGTGATTAGCAAAATAAGAACAGAATCGGTTTTGAAAACTAAAAGAAATGTGGTGCCGATCCGATGGTATTTGAAGGTTGTATCAAACAATCCACAGCCAACTTAAAACTATGTTGAATCTTTTTTGACATGGATCAACAATAACTGTGCTAATGCTAGGCTGTAACCTAAGTAATGCTGTACATTGCAGTTTGAATACAACATTAAATGAGCAACAAGTGCTACATCAGCACCCAAATATTCATGACTATTCATTCCAGTTTGAGTACAACATTAATTCTCTCTTTATTTTGTAAATAAAAATAAGTGAATAGTTATTCAGATGGGTCTATGTCAAGACAATCAATAATAGATAAATTAAGGTGCCAAGCATCGCATAATGTACAATGAAAGTATTTTCAGTCTCCAACCTAAGAAAACGTACAACACAAATGTCCAACAATAAAGCCTTATGTGGCTTCTATGTACCCCAAAAAAAAAAATGCCTCATGTGGCCTATATGCCTGAAGCATATCATTCTTTTTTTTTGACTAAAACAAGAAATTCTCTTTGTAGAAATAATATGCCCTTTCCTAGAATCTTATACAACTTATTTTAAACTTCAATGGCTTGGAGCAGATACAAAACAGATTCTCAAACCATGACAGGGAACATATATAGCATCTATAAATGTCGTTAGGTATTAGCAGCCAGCATAGATTCTTTTATAGTTTTTGGTAAAAAAGAATTTACTAATTGAAAAGAATACAGAAAAAGAGAAAGGGAAACCTCCTAACAGTGCAGCAAAAAAAAAAAAGATATGCATCCGCATGAGAATTTCCCAATTCCTCTACAGAGTCATCAAAGAAACAACTCCCCCTTCTAAATAGTTTACAAGCAAAAACCCAAGAAGTCAAGAAAGCAATTTTATCAATCTAAATGCAATGGCCAATGACTTAATTAAATATAATGTGTTAGCAAACTCTTCTCTTCCAAGGTACTAATTTCTACCTGTCTTGAATTATTACATAATGTACACCATTTTAGACATACCTTTCTCAAAACCCAGCCACTGAAAAAAGAATGGAGCTATTTAATCCTTTCTTTACTAAATATGATGACAAGTTAAGCAAAAGAAACCATGTCTGTGGAAGATTTTAAAATGATATGCCAAAAGACTCTATCGCCTACTAATGAAACTTAAACTTTAATTTAAATTGGATAAGTAAGATATCAGACAAATAAATAAACACTGGTTCATGAAAAAAAAAATTACATTAATTTACTCACTTAAGTATTCTGTAATAATTATCAACAGAAGCTAAAAAAAATAAAACTTTTTAATTAGCAAGAAACTCGCATTATTCCTCAAGTCCACACTAGACTAGATATGGTATTTTTAATTTTAATCACTAAGTCTTCTTTTTCCTTATAATTTACAACCTTATGATTGGAAATGTGATCTCCATCTACAGCTATGTAATCTAAAATATTATGCCATTCTCAATGACAGCTAGTAAGGTTAAAAAAAATCACCATCTTATTTTTTCTCATTATTGGAACTAACTTTTTAAGACACGGCATAATGCTCTGACTCCTTTATACAGTTTTCTGTATTTGACTTACAGCTTCAATATGCCAGTAGCAGATAGAATTGAAATTATTTATATAAAGAAGAGCAAACCTTATCAGGGGAAGAAACACTATTGCTTGGATCAGCAAATTCAGCCACAAGTTCAACAGCTACCTATAATATAAGTACCACAAATTCTAGAAGAATTCTAAATGAAAATATCTTATAGGAATGTAACAAGTCAAAGACTGTGTTAGAGTAGTTGTTAGACTGCAACTCATATAGATCATGGCCATGCTTCATAAACAAGAAAATAAGAAGAATAAAGCAAAATGAATATAAACTCAGGGAATTCTAAGCGCAGATTTTTCTTTTAAAAAAAAGTGATGTTCTTCAAAAACTGACAAAAAACATACTAAGAAATTAATTGAAAAACACGAATGTTATATGATATATATTCATACTTATGTGCATATACTCTGTTATATAAAACTGAAGCCAAGGTAAGTTTCATTTCAGTTTAGCAAAAACTGACTTAGAATAATTGAACGGAGCCCTCTTCCATACTAAAGAACAAACTGGTCAAATTGGGATAGATTAAAGACCTTTCATACTAAATTGGCGGAGCCCTCTTCCATTCTTATCCCCTCCAACAGCACGTTGGCCACTCTTTTTCTTCTTGCTTCTATTTGAAAATTCATAATGGGTAAGAATCGACCAAAACAAAAAACAAAAAATCAAAGTGGCATTTAACAGAATTGTGAAATCGCAAGCAGATAATTGACCCTTGCACGTAATAGATAGCATTTCATGCCAATACCTCATCCAAAAACAAAGTCTTTTTAAAAAACCTAATAAAAGGAAGTTTTTAGTAGAAAATAAAAGAATAATAACGAACACAAAAAAATGACTAATATTTCATCCCAAAATTTTATTCCAAAAAAAAAAAATCTAAGCTAAGCATAAAAGTGTTGTTCAATCCCTCTGTGTAACTAATAAAGAAGCCTCTCAAAAAATAAGACAAAACAAAAAAAACCTTCCCTATCAAGAAATAAGATGCAAAGACAAATAAAAATCAAAGAACCTTCTTTTGCAATTTTTGCCACAAATTCTAAAATCTAAACTGCATCAATGATACAAATCCTTAATCTGAGAGAGAATTTTTTTTAAAAATTATACAGAAAATTAACTTTAAGGTGTTGCCCTCTCTAAAGGGTGGATATAAAGTACCTAGAAATAGAAGATGATGACAGCTGAGAGTGTGTGGAGATTGACAGGGATGAGAGTCTACCGTTGCCATTGTTGTTGCTAGGGAGATGCCACCATTGACGAATTCTAGAGAGAGAAAGCTAGGTATCTTTAAGGTTGAGAGAAAGAGAGTGAGATCTGATCTAAAAAAGTAGATCGAGGTTATGTTCGAGATTTAGAGCTTAATAAAAATTTTGTTGCATGTTTAGTGCAATGGAATACATAGCGTCCTAAGAGGGGGAAAAGAAGTTAAAAAAATTCAGGGTGCTGTAATTCGCGAGACTAGGGTTATTTGGGGGAAAAGAAGTTAAAAAAAAAAATCATATCATATCCTTGATTTAAAAGATTCTAAAAGATTTCTTACCGTTAATAACTTAATATCTCTATTTTGATTTGACTTATTTTTCCTTTTCCGTGATTATTTCCTTTCTTATAAATAAAGATTATCAAGATTTGATTTGTTTTTCATTAGATTTGTTTTTTTCAAACAAGGATTAGAGCTTTCGCGCCTTTTTTTATTAGGACTCCTCATCTATAAATAAGGATGAGGCTTTCTGACATGATTTCCAAACCGTGAAGAGTGCAGAAAGAAAGAGAGAGAAAGCAAGAGAGAAAGAGAGAGAGAAAGCAAGAGAGAAAGAGAAGAAAAGAAAAGAAAAAAGATGGTGAGAATAACTTCAGAGGGTCTTGTTCTTCTTGGAATGCATGGTCACAGTGACATGGTGACAGCCATTGCTACTCCAATGGACATTAATAATTCAAAGATAATAGTAACATCATCGCGTGACAAATCGATCATCATGTGGGATCTTACCCATAAGGACGACGACAACAACTACGGTGTCCCCCGTCTCCGCCTCACCGGCCATTCTCGCTGCGTTCAGGATGTCACCCTTTCCTCCGACGCACAATACGCTCTCTCTAGCTCCTCCGACGGCGAACTCTGCCTTTGGGACCTCGCCGAAGGGACCTCCCTCCGCCGCTTTATTGGCCACAATAAGGGAGTGCTTTCTGTTGCGTTCTCAATGGATTACAATCGTCAGATCGCGTCGGCGTCTCGCGACCGCACGATCAAGCTCTGGAACATTCGCGGCGAATGCAAGTACACCGTTGAAGAGAGAGACGAAGAAAACGGAGAGGGAGATGGCCACTTCGATTGGGTGAACTGTGTCCGGTTCGGGCATGAGACTCTTGTTTCTTGTTCAAGGGATGGTACTGTTAAAGTTTGGGATGTGAAGTTTAATAGTCTTGAGCTGAGGCACAACCTTGATGGCCACATTGGCTATGTTAATAACCTTGGTGTTTCACCTGATGGAACTGTTTGCGCGAGTGGTGGGGATGATTGTAACAGCCCGTTGTACACCGGTATTGTTAACATTGATTATGATATTAAGCGCAGTTACAATCACAGTGATTAGATTAATTAAATTACGGGCAAATTTTTCTTTTAACATATTCCTTTTCTTGCATAAACGCTTTTTCCGTAATCAATTAAAACCACACTATAATTGTAAATGCCATTTGCGGAATCATACATTTTTCTAACATCATAGATCATTCTTTTTATTCAATTCATTTAAACTCACCATCCGACTCTTATCTTTTACCAAGTTGTAGTCCTTTACGTTGTCTACGCGTGGTTTCAAACCACGTATCATTTGGAGTTCTACCCATCAAGTTATACCCCTTTCTTTTAGTCTAGAAAAAACTGAATTTTCGAAAATTACACTGTGGTAATCGATTACCAGTGGGTGGTAATCGATTACCACCTGTCAAAAATGAGGCAGTAGCCAATTTTCTCATTCCTCTGTTCTGGTAATCGATTACCAGCTTTGGGTAATCGATTACCTCACATGGTAATCGATTACCAAAGGCCAGTAATCGATTACCAGTGCAGACAGTAGCTAATTTTTCGTCCCCTGTTGCATGGTAATCGATTACCATGCTTGGGTAATCGATTACTATGCAGCAAAATGACAGATTACAGCTGTTTTGAGCCCCAAAAAGGGTGTGCAATCCATCCCTAACCCCTTGGTACTCCACATAACACATAATCATGTCCTAATGTTGGCTCTAGGCCCTTCCATCATGCATTTTCCATAAGTTTAACATCATTTACATCATCCTCAAAATAATGGCCATTTACATGCAAATATGGACCATTTTTACAACATTACACATCAAGATTTCAAGGCTATGAATGTGGCAATGGACAAGTCCCATGCTCACTCAAAATATACAGTTATCCAAGCCATGAATAATAAAACATAAACAAGACTTAGCATATGACCAAGAACACTAACAAAAGCATGGAAGTAACATCATGCAATATGTTCATGACCTAAGTCTCAAAATACTAATGGTATGCTATGTGCACTCCATAAACTCCTCCAAAAGGTCATGCAATCCAATGCACCGCATGCCCATCCAACGTCCACTACACGGGCTTCTTGCCCGAAGCTCCTCCCGGCTCATAGTGACCTGAAATGTGGTCCCCCAAACACGGGGTGAGATATACGGATATATCTCAGTAAACCAATGGAGCTAGAGGCTCTCTCCACTCCATGGCTCACTAAAATGTATCAAAATGACATAATATGACATGCAAGTAAAACAATATCACCATCCACCTGGAGACACCCAAGAACATCCACTCATGGATTCATGTTCAAGGACTCCATCATATAACTCCCGAGACAATCCTAGAGCTTCTCCCATGGTTGAGAAAACTCCATGGCCAACCCAACCGGAACTCCTCAGAGACCTATCCGGCGGATGTCCCACGTTTGGCTCATCCTGGAGCCGCTCCCATGAGTCGACCCCATGGCATTCCAACTGGTATTTCGCCATCGAAATGTTCCAGCGGATGTCCAAACCCAACACACGTCAACTGGCCAGTGACCAAACAATTTTCACAAAATACAAGCAATATGCATACCAGCACACAATCACCTCATGTCATAACCACATCATCCAACCACTACCTTCCCCTAGGTGTGGTGGAGCACACTAGGGATTAAACCCAAGTTCCAAGAGTTTACCTTAACACTTAGCAATCCGTTCCAAACGTATGCTCCAATTCAACTTTTCACAATTCCAACCGTGTGAGGCACCCTACAACAATCATCAAATCCCAATTACACAAAAACTCATTTTTCATCAAAATTCCTCAAAATTCTCTAAGTTAAAACCTAGATTTTTCACCAAAATTTAACATAGCATTTCTAGCTTACAAACATGATTCTAAGGCCTTTTCATCTAATAGCATTTTTGCATTTGGGCTCTCTATCATCGCACATCTAAAATCAAAGTTTTGAACACAAATTCATAGATCTAAGAAATCAACTATCAAAAGACCACAAATACACTTACAATGAGTTGTATGATCACTACCAAGGCTTCACTAAACCATTTGAAGCTCAAAACTCCAAGAAATCTCAAAAAACTCCAATGGGTCGGATCTGTTCTTGCTCAAAACGCGGCCAAAGAGATGGATTCAAGGCTTCTAGGTGCTACCAATGGCTTTGGAAGGTTGTTTACGATAGATTTCAACACCAAAATCAAGCGATTCGATGGAGAAACGAAGAAATGGGAGAAATGGTGAAAATGGTGACTTTGGCCTCTTTCTTACTGTGTGTGCGCGAGGGATGGAGAGGAAAGAGAGAAAGAAGGAAAGAAAAGGAGGTGGGGCCAAGTGACTTCGGTCACGCGGGTCCCACACGCGATCTAACTTTTACTCCGATAAAATTTCTGATCATAAATCCTTAATCTAAATATTTTTCCAGTCCATGACATATTTTTCTTTCTCCAAAATAATGATAAAAATTTCACACCTATCGGTACACTCACACCACAGTATTTTAACACTAAAAATTCACTATTCATCAATTTTTCCCAAATTTGCCTATTTACTCAATTTTCCGCCCTGATTCCATTTCCAGCATTATTTTTGTCATATGAAATCTCTAACTCAATATTTAAGCCTCATAACACACGGTTGGCAAATTACCATTTTGCCCCTTTTGCCCTTTTTGGCCATAATCCTTGGATTTTCACTAATCCATCAACTTTTATTTCACATTATGACATTAAAATAAACATTTAAATACTTGAGGTGTTATATTCACCCCACCTTTTTGAAATTTTGTCTGCAAAATTAAATCATACCTGCTCACTAACTCAGGATACAGCCGGAGAATCTCGTCCTCCCGCTCCCAAGTAGCCTCCTCAGGTGTGCGGCCTTCCCACTGAATCTTCAGCATGGGAATCACTTTACTTCTCAATCGCTTTTCACTGCGATCCAAAACTGCAATAGGACCAATGGGAGTCTTCAAGTTCTCCCTGATTTCAATATTATCCGGCATCACCACATGTGATTCATCCGGAACATAACGTCGCAACTGCGACACATGAAAAACATCATGTAGATTAGATAACTGTGGGGGTAAGGCAAGCTGATAGGCCACCAATCCTACTCTTTTCATAATTTGATACGGCCCAATGAACCGTGGACTCAGCTTCCTCACACCCAACGCACGGCCAACACCTGTGACCGGCGACAAACGTACAAATACATGGTCACCTTCCTCAAATTCCAGCGGTCTATGCTTATTGTCATAGTAGCTTTTCTGCCGATTCTGTGCCTGTTTCAATTTTTCTCTGATCATTTCAATTTGCACTGTTGTTTCCTGCACAAAATCCGGACCAAATCTTTCCTTATCGCCTACCTCAGTCCAACAAGTGGGCGTACGACACCTCCTGCCATACAAAACCTCATATGGTGCCATACCCAGACTGGAATGAAAACTGTTGTTATAAGAAAATTCCACCAATGGTAAGTACTTATCCCAAGCATTACCCTGTTCCAGTGTGCAAGCTCTCAGCATATCCTCAAGTGTCTGTATGGTCCTCTCAGTCTGACCATCAGTCTGCGGGTGATAAGCAGTGCTCAGCCGAAGCTGAGTGCCAAAAGCCTGCTGCAAAGTTCCCCAAAATCGTGAAGTAAACTTCGGGTCCCGATCACTCACAATGCTAATCGGTATCCCATGGAGTCTAACAATCTCCTTTACATAAAGTGTAGCCAACTTCTCTGTGGTGTAGTCTACTCGTACTGGTAGAAAATGTGCAGACTTCGTGAGTCGGTCCACAATAACCCAAATTGAATCATAACCAGCTTGAGTTCGCGGCAATCCAACAACAAAATCCATTGAAATACTCTCCCATTTCCATTCAGGTATATCCAGCGGCTGCAGTAATCCAGCAGGTTTCTGATGCTCTATTTTCACTTTCTGGCAAACCAAGCACTTAGACACGTGCTCGGCAACATCTCTTTTCATACCAGGCCACCAGAACTTAACTTTCAAATCTTGATACATCTTTGTGGCACCTGGGTGGATAGAATATTGACCCTTATGGGCCTCAGTCATAACTTCCTCAGCAAGTTCCTTGGGCACAACAATCCTGCCCTGATATAATAAAAGTCCCTGTTCATTAACAGATATGCCACTCTGGCCTTTCAAATACTTTATACTCTCATTGCGAATCTGAGTCTCTTTAATCTTCTCGTGCAGCTCGTTCTCAATCCGAGTCAACTCCATATCACACATTCTTCCTGCAAAGAAATCCGTTATTTTCATATCACGGAATTGCTCAATCACTTCATTGTCCCACATCATCATATGAGATAAGTTAACAGACTTCCTACTCAATGCATCTGCCACAACATTAGCCTTTCCCGGGTGGTATTTCAGCTCAAAGTCATAATCTTTCAAAAATTCAACCCATCTACGCTGCCTCATATTCAGCTCCTTCTGATCAAATAAATATTTCAAGCTTTTATGGTCGCTGAACACAGCAAACTTCATTCCATACAGAAAATGCCTCCAAATTTTCAAGGCAAACACAATAGCAGCCAATTCTAAGTCATGCGTCGGATAATTTTCTTCATGTGGCCTTAACTGCCTAGACGCATATGCAATCACTTTTCCTTCCTGCATCAGCACGCTCCCTAAACCTTTCTTAGAAGCGTCACAATATAATACAAACTCACCCTCCGGATCAGGTAGAGTCAACACCGGAGCAGTAGTCAATTTCTCTTTCAGTAGCAGAAAACAGTCCTCACATTCCTGGGTCCACACAAAAGGAGTATCCTTTCGTGTCAATCGGGTCAACGGTAGAACCATTGCAGAAAATCCCTGAATAAATCGGCGATAATAGCCAGCAAGCCCCAGAAAACTTCTAATTTCAGTCACAGTCTTAGGTCGTTCCCAGTCACTCACCGCTTCAATCTTGCTTGGATCCACTGCAACACCACTTGCAGAAATAACATGACCCAAAAATTGCACCTCAGACAACCAGAATTCACACTTAGACGGTTTAGCATATAATTTCTTGTCTTTCAACACCTGCAACACAGTCCTCAAATGGTCGACGTGCTCCTCCTTACTCTTAGAGTAGATCAAAATGTCATCAATAAAAACAATTACAAACTGGTCCAAAAACGGTTTGAAAATGCGGTTCATATAGTCCATGAACACCGCCGGGGCATTAGTAAGCCCAAAAGGAATCACTTGATACTCAAAATGTCCATATCTGGATCGGAAAGCTGTTTTAGGTACATCCTCCGGTTTGATCCGAATCTGGTGATATCCGGACCGGAGATCAATCTTTGAAAATACACAGGCACCCCTCAACTGATCCAATAAATCATCAATACGCGGCAATGGGTACCGGTTCTTAATAGTCACTTTATTTAACTGTCGGTAGTCAGTGCACAATCTCATGCTACCATCCTTTTTCTTTACAAATATAACCGGTGCTCCCCACGGAGACACGCTCGGCCTGATAAAATTCTTCGTAGACAGTTCTTCAATATGTTTCTTCAATTCAGCCAACTCAAGTGGCGACATCCGGTATGGAGCCAAGGAGATCGGCCCCACACCAGGCAATAAATCAATCGAGAATTCAATCTCCCTCTCAGGTGGAAATTCCGGTATCTCATCCGGAAACACATCTTCAAACTCATTAACAACTGGTATAGCAGAAATCTCTTCCTTTCTATCACCCACCAATCCGCCCAACAAGACATAACCCAGATCTCCAGCCTTCAAGGCCTTCACAGTCTGACTGACAGACAAATACAAAGACGGACAAACAGACGGCCTCTCGTGAGATAGCAACAACCTCTTTCCGCAACAATCAATCATTGCGTAGTTCCGAGACAACCAATCCATCCCCAAAATCAAATTGACAGAGGCCAGGGGTAAGATAATTAAATCAATGGTGTAACCCCTGCCTAAATAAGTGAACTTTACATCTTCACAGATCCAAGACGACTCACTAACCTCTCCTGTAGCGGTAGTAATACGCATCGGAGGAATCATCCGTGTTACCTTTAAGTCCAACGCCTTAGCCACATAGTCCGCCACAAATGAATGCGTTGCTCCCGAATCAAACAACACAGATAAATCAACATTAGATAGGAAAATTATACCTTTAACCAAATTCGGAGCCTTTTGAGTATGTTGCGCATTTGTAGTATAAACTCGTCCCACAGTAGGAACAGCAGCAATAGGAGTAGCAATAGTAGTAGATGGCGGCAAGGCCTGCAGATTCGCAGCCTGCCTCGCAGAAGACGGACACTCTCTAGCAAAGTGGCCATTCCGACCACACTTAAAACAAGACAATGGACCAACACCACACACACCTTTGTGGTATTTCCCACACTTCCCACATCGTGGGGTAAAATATCTGTCCGAAGCACCACCACCACCAGTGTTTCCACCCCTTTTGAACTGACCAGGAGGCTGCCTCACATGCAACCCCCTACCCCTGTTGTTATTGTTGAAACCTCCTCTATTAATGTTTCCAGAAGGACCAGGTGTCCTCTTAACTTCTTGCTCTTTTACCTTATCCGATTTTGGATACCTCCATAGACAGTCTCGACCCTCTTGCATTGGGTCACCAAATCAGCAAAGTTTCTCACCGCCGTATTAGACATCCTCTTAGCAATCTTTTCACTCAGCCCTCTTTGAAATTTAGCTGACAAGAATTCCGGAGTAGGTAGAGTACCTCCATAGTTAGCAAACTTCACAAGCTCATTAAATTTCGCCACATAGGCATCCACAGTCATAACTCCCTGTACCAGATTATCAAATTCACCTTGCTTTGCCTCCCGAACATCACGGGGAAAATATTCTTCATGAAAAAGACCTTCGAACATAGTCCAAGTAAGGACCTCACCCTGAATAATAAATGGGCGAGACACATTGTCCCACCACTCCTGGGCATCACCCTCCAGCATATACACAGAATACAATAACTTCTGCGGATCTTGGCATCTCATAACCTGAAAAATCTTGTCCATGCCCCTCAACCAAGCAGTGACCTCCTTTGGGTCCCTTGACCCCAGAAATGCGGGTGGCTTATGTTTCCTAAAAGATATGAGCCTACGCTCATCGTCAGCATTATCAAGCACCTGCCCAGCAGCCCCAGTAGATTGGGCAACAGATGACGGATCAGGAACATAACTAGGATCCGTAGGAGTATGATGACTAGCCTCACCAGTGTGGTGACTAGCCCCACTCTCCCCCTGTTGAGGAGTAACAGATGGCGTCGGTGTAGGAGTCACCGTAGCCGTATGCGGAGGTGTATCCTCCCTCCTAGGACGACCTCTATCCGCCCTCATCTCAGCCATAAAGGCCTGCATCATATCCTGATTAGCTTTCATCAGGTTCTCTGTCATATTCCTATTTGCAGCCGTTTCCGCCTGCAGAGCATTCAGTGCTGCAGTGACCGGATCCGGTGGCAAAGGACCTGCACCACGTGCCCCACGGCGACCTCGTGCCCTACTCATGATATCTGTACATGTAACACAAAGGAATGAGTTGATCAGACCCACACTGAGGAATCACATATACATTAATCATAAATAGTTCACAGATAGCTATGACACACAAGATACATCATACACAAACAATCAGAGTTCCCTAAACAAAACTGCTCTGATACCATAAAATGTAACAGCCCGTTGTACACCGGTATTGTTAACATTGATTATGATATTAAGCGCAGTTACAATCACAGTGATTAGATTAATTAAATTACGGGCAAATTTTTCTTTTAACATATTCCTTTTCTTGCATAAACGCTTTTTCCGTAATCAATTAAAACCACACTATAATTGTAAATGCCATTTGCGGAATCATACATTTTTCTAACATCATAGATCATTCTTTTTATTCAATTCATTTAAACTCACCATCCAACTCTTATCTTTTACCAAGTTGTAGTCCTTTACGTTGTCTACGCGTGGTTTCAAACCACGTATCATTTGGAGTTATACCCCTTTCTTTTAGTCTAGAAAAAACTGAATTTTCGAAAATTACACTGTGGTAATCGATTACCAGTGGGTGGTAATCGATTACCACCTGTCAAAAATGAGGCAGTAGCCAATTTTCTCATTCCTCTGTTCTGGTAATCGATTACCAGCTTTGGGTAATCGATTACCTCACATGGTAATCGATTACCAAAGGCCAGTAATCGATTACCAGTGCAGACAGTAGCTAATTTTTCGTCCCCTATTGCATGGTAATCGATTACCATGCTTGGGTAATCGATTACTATGCAGCAAAATGACAGATTACAGCTGTTTTGAGCCCCAAAAAGGGTGTGCAATCCATCCCTAACCCCTTGGTACTCCACATAACACATAATCATGTCCTAATGTTGGCTCTAGGCCCTTCCATCATGCATTTTCCATAAGTTTAACATCATTTACATCATCCTCAAAATAATGGCCATTTACATGCAAATATGGACCATTTTTACAACATTACACATCAAGATTTCAAAGCTATGAATGTGGCAATGGACAAGTCTCATGCTCACTCAAAATATACAGTTATCCAAGCCATGAATAATAAAACATAAACAAGACTTAGCATATGACCAAGAACACTAACAAAAGCATGGAAGTAACATCATGCAATATGTTCATGACCTAAGTCTCAAAATACTAATGGTATGCTATGTGCACTCCATAAACTCCTCCAAAAGGTCATGCAATCCAATGCACCGCATGCCCATCCAACGTCCACTACACGGGCTTCTTGCCCGAAGCTCCTCCCGGCTCATAGTGACCTGAAATGTGATCCCCCAAACACGGGGTGAGATATACGGATATATCTCAGTAAACCAATGGAGCTAGAGGCTCTCTCCACTCCATGGCTCACTAAAATGTATCAAAATGACATAATATGACATGCAAGTAAAACAATATCACCATCCACCTGGAGACACCCAAGAACATCCACTCATGGATTCATGTTCAAGGACTCCATCATATAACTCCCGAGACAATCCTAGAGCTTCTCCCATGGTTGAGAAAACTCCATGGCCAACCCAACCGGAACTCCTCAGAGACCTATCCGGCGGATGTCCCACGTTTGGCTCATCCTGGAGCCGCTCCCATGAGTCGACCCCATGGCATTCCAACTGGTATTTCGCCATCGAAATGTTCCAGCGGATGTCCAAACCCAACACACGTCAACTGGCCAGTGACCAAACAATTTTCACAAAATACAAGCAATATGCATACCAGCACACAATCACCTCATGTCATAACCACATCATCCAACCACTACCTTCCCCTAGGTGTGGTGGAGCACACTAGGGATTAAACCCAAGTTCCAAGAGTTTACCTTAACACTTAGCAATCCGTTCCAAACGTATGCTCCAATTCAACTTTTCACAATTCCAACCGTGTGAGGCACCCTACAACAATCATCAAATCCCAATTACACAAAAACTCATTTTTCATCAAAATTCCTCAAAATTCTCTAAGTTAAAACCTAGATTTTTCACCAAAATTTAACATAGCATTTCTAGCTTACAAACATGATTCTAAGGCCTTTTCATCTAATAGCATTTTTGCATTTGGGCTCTCTATCATCGCACATCTAAAATCAAAGCTTTGAACACAAATTCATAGATCTAAGAAATCAACTATCAAAAGACCACAAATACACTTACAATGAGTTGTATGATCACTACCAAGGCTTCACTAAACCATTTGAAGCTCAAAACTCCAAGAAATCTCAAAAAACTCCAATGGGTCGGATCTGTTCTTGCTCAAAACGCGGCCAAAGAGATGGATTCAAGGCTTCTAGGTGCTACCAATGGCTTTGGAAGGTTGTTTACGATAGATTTCAACACCAAAATCAAGCGATTCGGTGGAGAAACGAAGAAATGGGAGAAATGGTGAAAATGGTGACTTTGGCCTCTTTCTTACTGTGTGTGCGCGAGGGATGGAGAGGAAAAGAGAGAAAGAAGGAAAGAAAAGGAGGTGGGGCCAAGTGACTTCGGTCACGCGGGTCCCACACGCGATCTAACTTTTACTCCGATAAAATTTCTGATCATAAATCCTTAATCTAAATATTTTTCCAGTCCATGACATATTTTTCTTTCTCCAAAATAATGATAAAAATTTCACACCTATCGGTACACTCACACCACAGTATTTTAACACTAAAAATTCACTATTCATCAATTTTTCCCAAATTTGCCTATTTACTCAATTTTCCGCCCTGATTCCATTTCCAGCATTATTTTTGTCATATGAAATCTCTAACTCAATATTTAAGCCTCATAACACACGGTTGGCAAATTACCATTTTGCCCTTTTTGCCCTTTTTGGCCATAATCCTTGGATTTTCACTAATCCATCAACTTTCATTTCACATTATGACATTAAAATAAACATTTAAATACTTGAGGTGTTATAATGATGGTATCATTTCGATATGGGATTTGGCTGAGGGAAAGAGGCTCTTCTCTTTTTATGTTGAATCCAGCGTTCATGCATTATGCTTTTGTCCCACTAGGTACTGGCTCTGTGCTGCCACTGACCAAAGCATCAGAATATGGGATTTGAAGAGTAAAGATACTCTTCAGGATTTGAAGGTTCCCATCGACATTAATGAGGAGGAGCATGATGATGAGTCTATCCACTGTACAAGCTTGAGCTGGAGTGCAGATGGAAACACTTTGTTCGGTGGCTATTCTGATGGTGTTGTCAGAGTTTGGGCAATTACAACATTTGGAAATCATCTCCTTTTTTTATGATGAATTCTTATGCTAGTATTATAGTTAGTTACTTGTTTTGCTGTATAACTGTCAATTTTTTTTTTTACTTAGTTCATATCTGAATTAGTTTTTACTGTTAACAGCATTGGTGTTTGTCCAGAAAGATGTAGGGTCTGTAATTTCATGTTTTTCATTTTATTTTGTTTCCTTTACTGTTACTTGTGCTTTCAAGTTCTGAATAGTATCATCCTTTAACAACAGGGTTCGAATATTTAATGTAAAGCTTACCATCACTTTCTGAACAGTGTCATTGCTCCAAGTTCCTCAGGCAGCAAGTGACAGAATATATGAAAACTATTGTAATGGTTATTGAACTTGAAGAGTAAGAACCCACCCAGGTAAAACACTATATTACATGTAGGTGCACCATAACATTGAACATTGAATATATATAGCATAACTTATATAGTTACTGACATATCAGATATTACATATGATCTCCAATTTAAAACAGATCATCCAGAAATATTATATAGCATAACTTTTTTCTACAATCTGCCTTTTCTGTTTCCATATTAAAACAGAACATCCAGAAATATTCTGGGCCAATACATCCCTGAGTGTTCTTTTCTTAATCTTAACTCTGATCCAGTTCTAACAACATTATACAAGCCAACCTTGTCTTCATTTTTCCCTAGTTGAAAATTAGGGGAGCGACAAAACAAAATGCAAGCCTCTCTTCCACCAAGTCTTAATTTAGTTAAATTAAAGAAAAATTATTATATAATAATGAATAACAAGATTCTTCTCTCATGCTCCTTATATCTGATGGTTGTAACCCTTTGGTTATCACTATCCAATTTTCCTTTTCAAGCTTATGAGGATGCTTCAGGTGATGTCATCTCATCCCTAACAGCATGTGTTAATTGCCACAAATGTGAATACCCATGTCAATAACCCTCACCACCACTTCCTGGATATCCTTCTTATGGTACTCCACCAGCACCCCTCCAGCTCCTTACACTTATGCTCCTCATGTGCCTTATGGTGAAGGCCAAGGCTCTGCTTCAATGCTTATGCCAGTTCTTGTTCCAATGATGATGCTTTTTTCTTCCTTTATTTTTCTCTTCTGAATTTGGTTGGTGTTTATTTTCATCGTCCAGTCTATGAATATTAATCATCATTTTAAATTGGAGATCATATTTAATATCATATCAGGTTGTCATAACTATATAAGTTATGTTATATATATTCAATGTTCAATGTTATGGTGCAGCTACATGTCATATAGTGTTTTGCCTAGGTGGGTTCTTATTCTTCAAGTTCAATAACCATTACAATAATTTTCATATATTCTGTCAATTGCTGCCTGAGGAACCTGGAGCAATGACACTCTTCAGAAAGTGATGGTAAGCTTCACATTGAATATTCGAACCCAGTTGTTAAAGGATGACACTGTTCAGAACTTGAAAGCACAAGTAACAGTAAAGGAAATAAAATAAAATAAAAAACATGAAATTACATACCCTACATATTTCTGGCCAAACACCAATGCTGTTAACAGTAAAAATTAATTCGGATATGAACTAAGTAAAAAAAAATTTGACAGTTGTACAGCAAAACCAGTAACTAACTATAATACTAGTATAAAAATTCATCATCAAAAAACGAGACGGTTTCCAAATGTTGTAATTGCCCAAACTCTGACAACACCATCAGAATAGCAATCGAACAAAGTGTTTCCATATGCACTCCAGCTCAAGCTTGTACAGTGGATAGACTCATCATCATGCTCCTCCTCATTAATGTCGATGGGAACCTTCAAATCCTGAAGAATATCTTTACTCTTCAAATCCCATATTCTGATGCTTTGGTCAGTGGCAGCACAGAGCCAGTACCTAGTGGGACAGAAGCATAGTGCATGAACGTTGGATTCAACATAAAAAGAGAAGAGCCTCTTTCCCTCAGCCAAATCTCATATCGGAATGATACCATCATCCCCATCACTCGCGCAAACAGTTCCATCAGGTGAAACACCAAGGTTGTTAACATAGCCAATGTGGCAATCGAGGTTGTGCCTCAGCTCAAGATTACTAAACTTCAAATCCCAAACTTTAACAGTACCATCCGTTGAACAAGAAACAAGAGTCTCATGCCCGAACCGGACGCAGTTCACCCAATCGAAGTGGCCATCTCCCTCTCCGTTTTCTTTGTCTCTCTCTTCAACGGTGTACTTGCATTCACCGCGATACAAATATCTTAAACCATTATTAATTCTTCCCATATGATGTAGAGATCTATGAAGTAAAAAAAATTCCAAACTGTGATAAAAGACACAGAGTAGGGAAATAGTACGCCGGGGCGACGACAGCGGTAGATAGTAGAGAGAGAGGAAGAGAGAGAAGGGGGAAGAGAAATGATATATAAGAATCAAATCAGGACCGTCAGATCAAAATAATCGATCTAACGGTAAAATTGATTAGTAATAATATTTTAACACAAATATAATATAAATAACAAATCAAATCATAAAAAAAAAAAAAAATTCTAGCAAGTACCATACATTCAAGAGCCATATAAAACAAAAAACAAAAACAAATATCAACCCACATATTTTTACTAGTGTAATAAATGAGAAACATTGACTTACTTTCTTTGGCTTCCCACACAAAACCCCCATACCCACTTACCCACTTCTCTGTCGTTTTGCTCAAACGACGCCGCACCACCGAACATGACCTCACCGACGAAACCAAATGCCCCTCTCACACCCACGCATGCTCCCATACCACCGGCGACGATTCCCGGCGACGTCGCACCGCCACACAATCGGTAACTTCATCGCCTCCATGTTGTCGGAATCCACCTCCCTCTTTCTCCGTCGGACCATCGCCGCCGCGCTCATCCTCGCCGCCGTTTCTCTCACCTGCTTACTCCTCTTCAGAGACGCCGATTACTCTTTCTTCCCTTCCTCTCTTCCCTTGTCTCGTTTTCAGACCGTTTTCCCGTCGGCGTCCAACGATTCCTCGGCGGTGAGTTCCGTTTCATCACGCTCTTTCTTTTCTTGTTACGTATGCAACTCAGTTTCATTTTTTGGAGCATCGGAATCTCGTGGAAATCGTGATTTAGAAAGTGTACTTGTGCTTGTGGATAAGACTCTTCCTAATTTGGTTGTGGTGACTGGAAAGTTTCCAAGTATGATTGTTTTGAGCTGAAATTTTGTGTTGTTGAGTTTGGCTGTTTGATTTATTTGAATGTTTAATGGCGTTCCGTGTGAGTAGTTATTTGAGTGGAATTGGATAAACAGACATTGGTCAATTGGAGCAATACTTAGATTGTTGTACTTTTAATATATATTTATTCATGTTGAATGGTTGGTTGTAAACAAATCATTTTCCTATATATATATTTATTCATGTTGAATGGTTGGTTGAAGGTGGAGGATGGGTTATTTAAGGACAAAATTTGAAGTATCATCAAATGCGCATGGTAGATAAATGGATATACTGAGTTTTGTTAAAATTTGTCAAATGCACATGGGGGCAAACGGAGCAGTAGTGAAACTGTTTTTTCATGACTGAAAGATCATGGGTTCGAATCCAGGAAACAGCCTCTTTGCAATTATGCAAGAGTAAGGCTGCGTACAAGGATTTCTTTCACCCACACTCTCTAGTCGAGTTTAACGGGAAGTGATTTTTTTTTGTCAAGACCTATTTGGAGTGCTCACATTACATACCTACAGCCTTTGTATTTAAAAATAAAGGCAGATTGCTGCTTTGGAAAGATATTAATTTCCTTTTTGGAAAAACTGAGGAAGACTAGGTTTTTTTTTTAACTACTTGTTTAAGTATTGTTAGATACATTAATTTTAACTGGTGATTTTTCAATGTTGAGTTCTTGTAGCGTCTGTTAATATTGAATTGTTGGTCAGTATAACAGAAAGTGGGCAGATTGTCCCTGCTATCAGCAACAGAGTTTCCATATTTAAGTCTCTCTTTTCCATTCATATCTGATGCTGATATGGAAACAACAGAGGCTTTGGTCTTATGAATATAATGAATTCAACCATGTTTGTTTTTAAACACTAAATGTTTCTTATTTTTATTGTGGTTTTTTTGTGTAATTTATCAATGGAAGAGGAAGTTACATTTTTTATTCTTTTGGAGTTGACTCTTATGCAGGCTACCAATGAATATCCACTTGAAAAAATTCTGAATGAGGCTGCCATGGAAGGCAGAACTGTTATCTTGACCACATTAAATGAAGCATGGGCAGCACCAAATTCTGTCATTGATCTTTTCCTTGAGAGCTTTAGAATTGGAGATCATACTCGTAGGCTTTTGAATCATTTAGTAATTATTGCATTGGACCAGAAGGCATTTATACGCTGTCAGGCTATACATTCCTATTGCTTTTTGCTTGTTGGTGAAGGCACTGATTTTCATGAGGAGGCATACTTTATGACTCCTCGCTACTTGAAGATGATGTGGAGAAGGATTGATTTCCTTCGTTCTGTTCTAGAGATGGGGTACAATTTTGTGTTCACTGTAAGTATTTTGCTCACTAACCTCTTCATGTTCACTTGGACTGACTTGTGTAATCCTTTAGGTTGTGTAAACCCTGGGAAACGTTTTCAAAAGTTGTGAAGTTCGCAAATGTCCTTTAAATTTACCTAATTGTAATCCCAACTGGTAGGATAAATTGTATCAGCAAATAGTTCTATTACAATCAAATTTATGGCTATGCATTTTATTTTTTGCTTTCATCATTGTATCTTGGTACATTTATTTTCCTTTTCAGAAAAGAGAAAATTTTAAAGAAAAGAAGACTTCAAATAATCTATAAAAGAAGCTATATACATTTCTAAGGTGTCTAAATTATATACTTAAGATTGTGTTCCCCTTCCAGGATGCTGATATCATGTGGTTTAGGAACCCATTTCCCCGCTTTCACCGTGATGCAGATTTCCAGATAGCATGTGATCATTTCACAGGTAGCTTTGATGATGTACAGAACAGACCCAATGGAGGGTTCAACTTTGTAAAGTCTAATAATAGGTCAATAGAGTTTTATAAATTCTGGTACTCTTCAAAAGAAACCTATCCTGGATACCACGATCAGGATGTCCTCAATATCATCAAGTTTGACCCATACGTCACTGATATGGGACTGAAGATGAGATTCTTGGATACGGCTAATTTTGGTGGGCTTTGTGAACCGAGTAGAGATTTAAATCAAGTTTGTACGATGCATGCAAATTGTTGCTATGGTATGGATAGTAAGCTTCACGATCTTAGAATTATGCTTCAGGATTGGAAACATTATTTGACCTTACCTCCAAGTTTGAAGAGATTGTCGATTATTTCCTGGAGGGTTCCTCAGAAATGCAGGTTGGCCATATACTCGAGCTTTTTTCATTTGTATATTTTAATCTTGTTTCTGGCTTGTCATTCTTGTTCTGCTTTTTAGTTCTTTTCCTTTTATTAATGGGTTTCTTATTGGGGTGAAATTTCTCCTCAGCCTCGATTCTCTCAGGCACCATGGTTCACCAGAGGAGAGTGTTCAAGAAGATTAAAGTTCTAATTGAATGTGTTATTTCTCATACAATGATGTGGAAGTTCAGCTGAAATGCTGCTGTATCTATTGAAGGAAGTATCTATTTTGTCCTTATTAAGTCATTTAGCATATCCTGAGTAAGAATAATATTGTGAATATAAAATTAATTTAAATCTCATTTTTTTATCATGTGTTTCAAAATTGTTGTAAATCAATTTTAGTAAATTCAGTTCTAGTGAAATCAAATTTATTCTAATTTTTAATTTACTCTTCGTATCTTGAATTTCACAACTTCATTTGAACAAATATTTTTAGCTATATATTCTTGAGACACAAGTAGGAAGTTTCATCACTTAAATACCATATTGAATTTTTATCTTTGATCAATTTAGTGTTAGAATGTTTTATAATTGTGGGTTTGTAGTTTTAATTGTTTTTATAAAAAACGGGTTAAGTCCTAATACATATGGAAGTGCAGTATAAAGTCCATTTAATTAAGTGATTTTTTTGTTTGGGTTTGGATATCTGTAGATTGATTAATGTGGATAACAGTATATGCCTAACTCATATGATAAGAAAGAGACTAGGGTTAGATAAGTTTGGCTCGATACTCTTTGTATTCACAATATGTTGAAAAATTGTTATTCCACAACTTGTCATATAGAAAGTTGTAAACATGGAGTTGTATGGATTGATGAGAAAGATAATGGTCCTTCAACCTTTGTAGGAATATCAGAGCAAGCACTATAATTAAGATATCAAGAATCATGTCGTCAACAAGTAACCCTAAATTCTTTTGGTGTTCTAATTTCATATAATTCTATTTTGAAATTTTTAACATTTGGTATCAAAGCCTAAATTATATGATTTATGATCCAATTATTTGTTATCGAAATGATAGTTTTGTAATTAAATTTATTTTGTATTTTAGCTCTTGTAATTTTTTTTTTGGTACATAAATTATTTTGTATTTTAGCTCTTGATTGTTGTGATATTTGAATCAAATATATAGTAGGTGATAATGTATTTGTTACATCGTTATCATATAAAAAAATTTAATAATCGTAACGTATTGGAAATCAAATGGCGATATCATGTCTTTGACAATTGTAATTTTTTTTTTTTATTGATCTCCATGAATAGAGATCGTGCTTTGTGAATGCATATATAAGTGGAAAGTGTTTGTTTGTTTATTTATTTTTATTGAATATTATGAAGTTTAGTTTTAAACCTAGGGTTTTAAAAATCTTGAAATTCATTTTTATCTTGATAGTTAGTTTTGATTCATGAATCAATAATAAAATATTATTTGAATTTTGTAAGTATGATTTTATTCTTTTAATCATCCTACACACCCAATCTTGTTTTCATGCTTTAAAACAAAAAAGAAAAGAAAAAAATATGGAAGAATTGTAACATTACACAATCATTTTTTTACAACATAATAAACAAAAAAACCTTTGTTTTAATCATGAAACCCAGTCTTGTTTTCATGCTGTCATTGGTGGAAGAATTGTAACCTGTTCTTTATTTTTGTTTAAATCCTCTTTGAAAATGAGTGAATCCAAAAAAAATATTGAATGGATTTGGCTTGGTTTTTTATTGGGCTTTGATTTTGAGAAGAAATGGTGCTTGAAATTGCTGCACAATGCAATAGAAAATAGCTCAAGTTATCCATCAATGATGCCACTAGATTTGGGGAAGAAGACCCAATAAATATATATATAAAATAAAAACAAAATAAATAAATAAAAATTTATGAGAATCTGTAGAAGAATCATGGAATAGAAATGGAAAGGAAATTATCCATTTATGGAGTAGCAAATTTGCTAATTTGTCATCGTGGTTGTCTCATTATTTGTTATTATAAAAAAATTATTCTTTTTATGACACAATTATTGTGCGATTATCACCATGTTGCAGGTGGCTTATGAAATAAAAAATATATTATTGTATTTTATTCCCTTAATATCGATTTAGCTAAGAGTGTGCTGCTCAATGTTATATATGATGGCAACGAAATTATAAATTTTAAGAAAAGCCTTTCCGTATAATAAAATTGATGACTTTATTTAATTGATAGTAAATATACATCATAATAAAATAAGTAATATATTTGTTTATTTTATTTTATTGTTGGTAGTATATCTTGGTAAATATATTTATTAAAACTGATTTATTATATTTGGCATTTAATAATAATTTTACGCTCTCCCAAATATTGTTAAAATAAATTCATACCCTCAGCATGTAATGTGTGTTAATATTTTTATACATTGAGGTGTATGCTTCCACTTATATTGCTTAAGTGCAAAATCTGTTTGGGAATGTTATTATATTTGAATTCACAATCATTAGAGGTGTTGTATCTTCGTGTGAATTGGATCATGATTTTGTGCAACAGAAAATTAATTTTGGTGTAAGAGTTTTCATGAATTATTATGGGATTGCTTATTGGTTTGTGAAAATTTCCTTGTATATTGAGGAATGCTTGTAGTTATTTTATTTCATGCAATTTTCTACCCAAAAGGGGTGATTGTGTGCTATAACTAGGAACTTGTGAACTTGTTTGAGATGAAGTTATTGGCGGTGCATTGGTCTAGGTGATTTATCTGCCCAAAGAGGACACATCTCCAAAGCATCTGCATGCTTATTCAGCAACTATTCTTTGAGGTTGTAGATGAAGTTATTCGAGGCTCATTGTTCTAGGAATCTATCTGCCCAAATGAATGGATTTTCGAACCCAATATTGTGCTCATTGATTAACTCATCTGAGGTTCTGATCTTGGTTTGTGTTATCCAAAGATAAATGTACTATTATGTTGGTCCTATTACGACAACTTGTTATGCTCATTGATTAACTCATCCGAGGTTCTGGTCTTGGTTGAAAACCTTGGTTAGTGCATTTTGCCCAAAGAAAAAATGTAATATTATGTTGGCCACATTATAACAGCTTGATTTAATTGAAGTTGCATATTGTCCTTTAGTTTATTTTGATGCATTCATGTTTTGCCTTAATAATGAATTTCTATGTTAGTTCCTTTAAATAAATTTGAAAACATGTTTGATTCATTTTGAAATATGTATTTTAATTTTTTATATATAAATATTTATTTGAAATGATTTGCTCTCATTTATATTTAATTTTGTGAAAAATATTTATAATCCTTTCTTTTTTCAAATTTTAATTAATGAAAAATTATTATAGATTATGGTGATTATAATGTTAGTACTTACTCCCCCTAATTTAGCATAGATTTTATGTACTCTATTAATTAAGTTTGATTAGTGAGCTAAGGTATATAATTATTCATATTGCAGATTGAAATTTTTAGCATAAATTGTAGTTTAGTAAATACTATGAGTTCGGTAAACACATGTTATAAGATTTTTCACATTATTTGGGTATGCTTATTTAAAATGTTATTTATGAATTGTCACAATTCTTTATTGATAAAAGTTATCGTTTGAACCCCCAATGGTAGCTCAGTTGGCAGCTAAGCTTTCAAGAGGATAAGCCAAAAATCTTCGTTTCTCCGGTTGCGAAGCTTAGTGCACCCGTCCTCACAATGAGGGGCTAGCCCAAACGGGCCGTACCCCGAGGGCATGGTGCCCGGAGAAGGTTGAATGGGGATACCTCCTGGCAATGTACCCAAAAAAAAATTATCAACAAAAAAAGTTATCATTTGCAATTACCTATCCAAAAAGGGGTTATTCTATCTAGTAATCCTTGAAACATACATTGAGACAAAATTTTAAATAATGTGAAACAATTGTGTATTATATATTATGCCTAAATAAGAGTTTGTAATATGTTAATTATTTTCATAAAGTTACTTTATCATCCATAATTAATATAATTGTATTTATGTAATAAATATTCTTTTAATATGAAAGATAATAATGCCAATAATAGAATTGTTGATTGGATTGAATTGTGATGCTATAAAGCACCGACACTTCAAAAATCATGACGTGTCGTGTCCGACACTTCCCGACACTCTCCGACACTCCCCGACACTTCAACACGCGTTATATAAATTCAAAAAAGTTCAAAGGTTGTGTTACGTTGAATTTTTAGTTCAAACTATTAGATTCGTTGAATTACGATTACCATTTAATATAAATATTTGGGATATCTTATGTTTCTTTGCAGAATTGATGAATATTTTAAGTTTAGTTTCATTTTTTTGTTAAATTATTGAATATTAAATATAATATACACTACATAAATTAAAAATATTATTTAATATCAAAACATGTCCTAACGTGTCGAAATCTAATATTTTTTAAAAATTAACGTGTCGGAGTGTCGTATCGTGTCACGTGTCCCATGTCAGTATCGGTGCTACATAGTTGTGATGAATGGAGATGAGATCTAGATTTTTCCTTATGAATTTTGATCTTGATAGGCTATTGCGTTAAAGTTAGCATATAATTAACATAGAGAGTATACTTGACATGTTTTTTAGTGGGAGAGAAGATAAATTCATAGTTTATCATTTTTTAAGGACTAAAATCACTCTATTATCTAGTCAAAAACATGAAAACTTATAGTTATTTGGCTAAAAAACATGGAGTTTGAGTTATTGACTTATTTGAATAATTTTTGGTTGTTTTGTATGATAATTAAGTTGAATTGGAGCATTAGAGCAATGGAAAAACTTGAAGGACTTAAAGCATTAATAAGTGAGGAGGGGTCATTTAGTAAAAGTCTCCCTAAAGCTGTTTTTCATCCAATATTTCGTATCCAAGATGATAGATTTGGATTTTGTGTTCTTCATAGAAGTTGTAGATCTCACTTTTATCTTTCAAACGAGACCAAGATCATATCAATTGGATGAGTATAGCTCAAGTTATGGCTAAACACGAAACCATATTTTTGCTATCAAAATAGTGTGTTTTAACGCGTTAAGTTTAACACCCAGTCACAACTCAATTAAGGCCCATTACATGATTTTCGCCTAAAACAAGGATTCCTACACCTATTTAAGCTATTCTTCATGAATCTTCGATATAACTTGACGCCGGAGGCGTAGTTTTCATCAGAGGATTGAGTCTTTCATGCTTTTGAGAGCCGGAGACGGGTTGGAGTTGGGATTACAATGGAAACTTTGAAGATTCACCATGCCATCACATCAATAGAGTTTGGGGAAGCTTTCTTGTTTTCTTGTGTTATTGATTTCACCATGTTAGGCTAGATGGAACTCAATGGAATCTTTATATTTTTGAATTAATGTTTAATGTAAATTTTCCTTTTTATATTGAATGAATGTGTCTTTGCTCAATGCCTTCTATGAGTTATTATTGTAGATTGAATTAGGATTTGCATATGACAATAGAGATGTTGGTATATGAATTTGGTTTCATCATTAGTTTGTATGACTCTAAGAATAGACATATGAATTGTGCCATTTTTATGATTCTTGATATTAATGCTTAAATCCTTTTCAGAAACACCAAAGAATTAGGATTCTCTTAAGGGACTAAAGGGTTAGAATGCCAAGGGATTGAGTTTTAACTAATTTAGGGGAAATTGATAGGCAATATAAAAAGGATGATTAATTAAGGTTTTAATTCAGAACATAAAGGGAAGATGGGTGAAAGTCGAATCCCTAACTATGTTTGTTGATTAACAAGTAATCCAAATTTTACCTTCTTACTTTGTTATTTAGTTTGCTTTCATACAATATTCGTCATCAAAATCCATTTAACTCTTTTAATTGATTGTCCTACTTAAGTGTAAATAGCGAATTAGTGATTGAAATTCTAATCCTCGTGGGAACGATCTCGTACTCAGTACACTTTATTACTTTTACGACTGGTGAACTTGTTGAAGTCACAACAAGAGATATGATTGATTTTGTGTGATCGTGAAGTTATTGCGAGGTCAGTGGGAGATATTTGCTTAGTTTTTGAAGTCAGTATATGAGTTTGTTTTGAAATAAACTTTCTGTAAGACCTCCTTAAAAAGGTTTTTGAATTTTATATCATGTTTGGATCACGTTGGATTTTATTTTTATTTTGGTGATGGAAAAATAATGTTAAATCCTCCGGTTATTAATTGGCTTTGAAATTTATTTATTATTTTTTTGGATTACTTAATTGTTAAGCATATTGTCTGACCCTTTAACCGAAGGACTTAAGCCCGTGGTATTTAAATTGCATGTGAGGAACATGGGCATAGCGAGTTCCTTTGATTTAGTTGATTAGTGGGAGTTTGAATTATTTATTATTTATGTTTATCAATTGTGAGATATTTTGGAACTCAGTGTCATTGGAACCACCATGCATGTGGTTGACACTATATTGGAGTTTGAGGCATGATTTTGAAATTCAGTGTCGTTGGAACTTGGAACCATCATTTTTGTGATTGACACTATATGGGAGTTTGAAACATAATGGTGTTGTAAGGACTACAGGGCCCGTGGTCGACATCATATTTGATTGTATGATGATTTTTTGATAAACCATGGAGCTTCTCTGACTTTAAGGCATTTGAGAGAAACTTGAGGACTTACGGAGAAAATAGCAGTTTGGCTGTTGTTGGATCACATTGAAATGCTATTTTCTTGTTACAGTCCACATTAATGACTAGTCGGCAGTGTCAAATGATATTGTGACCATGTAAGGTCTTATATCAATGAAGGATGTAATCACTACCTAATTCATTGTTGACTTTAGTTGGATGGAGTCATATTCAGATATCACACATTGGATCACGAGTTTTTTCTTAAAATGTGGCCACATTATAAAATTAGCCTTTAGCGCGAGAGTCGTTTTCAAATAATTTATTTTCTTTTTAAAATTAAAATTATACAATTAATTTTGCCCAAGTGGGAGAATGTTAGAATGTTTTATAATTGTGGGCTTAAATCAATTGTAATTTTTCTTGTTTTTATAAAAACGGGTTAAGTCATGATCCATATAGGGATGCAGTATAAATCTTATTTAATTAAGTGATTCTTTTGTTTAGGCTTGATATCTGTAAACATTAGTGTGGATAACAGTCCTAAACTGATTAGTGTGAATTGTAGAGAAAGTTCCTTTCCTTCAACCTTAACATGAATACTAAAGCAAGTACTGCAAATAAGATATCAATAATCATATCATCAACAAATAAACTTAAGCTCTTTTGGTAACTTAAACTCTTTTGGTGTTCTAATTTCATATAATACAATTTTGTGAAATTGTAACATTTAGTACATAGCAAGTAAATTTTATTATATTTTTTGAGAGGGTCAATCCTTGAATCACTTCCATATTGTACACGAATATCTAAGGATGAGCATTCCTCCGGTGAGTTCTTCGGTGCTCGGATAAAGATATTCCTACAATTATTTGTAGTGAGGCTCAGATATTTAAAGTGAGACATCTCAAAGTCTGAGATTTGTTCTGTTTAAAGGCTTTTGTTAAGCAATTGGTAAAACGTTGATCATATTTTAAAAAAGGTTTTATTAATCTCATCTTAAAGGAGATAAATTATTATATTCATAGAGAGAAATTTGAATCACTTCCATATTGTAAAGATAAAAAGGAAAAGAAAAAGGTAGCACAGTTATCGAAGGGTGTGTATGAGAGAAAGTTATCACATGTAGCATAAGAGTGATTTTTCCCTTTTAAAAAAGAGGAGGGATATTCTTACCACAAAAATTTTCTACTACCAACTCACTACCTATCTAATCACCATTGGATCAACATTTTCTCTTTTTTCAAAAATATTTTAACATCTCTCTTTGATTCAATGGTGATTAGATAGGTAGTAAATTAGTAGTAGAAAATTTTAGTAGTAAGAATATCTCCCTCTTTAAAAAAAAAACTTTGAAGTGGGGCATCTTGTAACTTGCACGCAGATAAAAAAAAACAATCTTCCTTGCACTCTCTATGTCCATTCCTTTATTTTTGTGAATTTTTTTCTTCTTGTTTTGTGCTTCTTTAACTAGTTTGTAGTTTGAACGACCTCTCTAAAGGATAATTTCAACAAGTTTCTGTAACTACTTTTAAAAGGCTTTTAAGAAAAAAGTTTCAGAAAATTCAATTAACTTAACAAGAAAAATAAATACGCCACTTAACAAGGGTTTCGTTGTTAGTTTCCTTTTTTCCTTTATGAGAAAAAAAAGACTTATACGAATAGTTTTTTACTAGTTCTCAAAACCTCAACCGTAAACCAATATTATGTTGTTGTAGATGATGAAGACTCTTTTAATTCAATTAAACTAAATGAAAAAAAAAATTATTTAGTCTCCTTATTAAGAAATTTGATAATTCTAGATAATTCAAAAAAAAAAATTGTTTAAAGAGAAGAATTGGTTTTGTTTTAAAATTTAAACCACTGATTAAAACAAAAACAAAAAACGAAAGGGAGGATGGTCCAATTTTACACGCCATCTTTTCATTTCTTATTGACAATTCTTACATAAACACACGCAAATAAATACTTCTTAAATTAGATTACTTGTATTCATTACATATAAGTCAAGTAAGCATCATATTCTATTTTACCATGCATTCTATCCGTCAGTCCCACTCTCGTACACCCCTCGTGAGGTACACACCTTATCATCTGTTTGAGGAAAAAAATAAATATTTGATTTTTTTTTTGAATAAATTTAAGGGTATTTCCGGCCGTAACTGAAGACTAATCCCCTCGAGCACTGTCGGACCCTTTTGGGGCGGCTCTCCCAAATCTTTTTTTTTTTCATTCTCAGGACTCGAACTCGAGACCTCTGGTTAAGGAGTGCATGTTCCTTACCACCTATGCCAAAGGAGTTTGGTATAAATATTTGATTTCTGTAATTGAACCACTGTCACTGCACTCATTTGCGGCACAATCCAAGCCTTTTTCTAACAATGATATTTTTCTTAATTTTTGTAATTAGCATTCTGCTAAGTGTTAAACAGTGAAGAAACAGAGGGATCACATGTTACATGAAAATTTAAATAAGAGGAAACCATTATACGATTGAAATTAAAGGAAATAAATGTATTAAAGTGTTAAAAACTTGAGGCAACCGGAATGGATGTCGGCGTTTTACATATTTATTTGCTGCTGACTTACTGTTACGTGTACATTCTTTTACAACCATCTCAATTATTTTAGACTAATCTTTCTGATTATTAAAGTGAACAAATTTCTTACTATTTGAACCAACGTACAGTTATTGATTATTATATCTCAAATTTAACTATTTTGAACTAGCCTTCTTTCGACAATGAATAATATACAAAAGAACGATAAAGAAATAAGAAAATAAAGTATAATGAATTCAAAAAAAAAAAATGACATTTGAATTCATATCTTTACATGCTTTTTCAACTATGGTTTTCATATATATATATAATATATATATATATATATATATATATATATGTATATATGGATTAGGATCATTTTACACCAGTGTAAGTTACACTCTTAATCTTGTCCGTTGATCCTATTTATATCCAAAGTCTCTAATTTTTTAGTAATGTGAGCCATTGGATACAAGTAGATCAATGGTCGAGATTGAGTGTAAGACTTCTAACTCTTACACCGGTGTAAGAATATCCTGCCCATATATATATATATATATATATATATATATATATATATATAGTGTAAGTTACACTTTTAATCTTATCCGTTGATCCCACTTATATCTAAGGACTATAATTTTTTAGTAATGTGAGTCATTGGATACAAGTGGATCAATGGTTAAGATTGAGTGTAAGACTTCTAACTCATACACCGGTGTAATATATATATATATATATATATATATATATATATATATATATATATATATATATAGGGAAAAACGTTTCTCAAGCAGCTTGAGATAAGTTTATCTCCGGCTAGCCCCAAAACTACGTCGTTTTGATTAATGAATGGTGTTTATGTAATTTTAGGTGAATTAATGAAGGGTGTTTTTGTAATTTTATTTATTTTTATATCATATACATTTTACTGAAACACCCTTCATTAATTCACCTAAAATTACATAAATACCCTTCATTAATCAAAACGACGTAGTTTTGGGACTAGCCGGAGATAAACTTATCTCAAGCTGCTTGAGAAATATTTACCCCATATATATATATATGAAGGTAGGATCCTTTGACACCGTTGTCAAATTTCAAATTTGACATCTATCTGAGAGCCGTTAGATCAAAGATCAATGGTATCACATGCTTACAAATCAGAGCCGTTGATCTTTTTTGATCTAACGACTCTGATATGAGGTGTCAAAGGATCCTATATCTCTCTCTCTATATATATATATATATATATATATATATATATATATATATATATATATATATATATATATATATATATATATATATATATAGGGGAAGGTTATACTTATAACCTATTTTTCTTTACAACCTCTTACAACCAATATCTTAACTGTTGATTTTCGTCAATCAACGGTTAAGATCTATGCCAATAAAATTTATTAATTAATTATTAATTTACAATAAATCTTAACCATTGATTGATGGAAATCAACGGTTAAGATATTGGTTGTAAGAGGTTGTAAAAAAAAATAGATCATAAGTATAACCGCTCCTATATATCTATATATATATATATATATATATAGAGAGAGAGAGAGAGAGGGGGGGGGGGGAGGGGTATGGGATTATTGACATTGATATCAAACTTAGATCATTTTATATTGAGTTATATTTTCAATCTTGATCGTTAATTATTTTTATATCTAACGGTTTTAATTTATTATATATTTGAGCTCTTAGATGCGAGCAAATCAATTATCAAGATTTGATATAAGATTTCTTATACTTAAACCAATATATGTATGTGTGGAATATGATCCTTTGATACCGGTGTCAAACTAAAACCAAATCTAACCGTTGATTTGTTGTCAATCTAAAGGTTTCATTTATTGCGAATTAATAAGTGTGACTCAATAAATTATAACCGTTAAATTCATGAAATCAACGATTAGGATTTGGTGTCAAAGGATCTGCCTATATATATATATATATATATATATATATATATATATATATATATATATATATATATATATATATGAAGGGAAATCAACGGTTAAGATATTGGTTGTAAGAGAAAATATGTTTTAAGTATAACATCTCCTATATATATTTACATATGAGTTATATTTTCAATCTTGATCGTTAATTATTTTTATATAATTTATTATATATTTGAGAGCCATTAGATCAGAAAAGATCAACGGCTTTGATTTGTAAACATGTGACACAGTTGATCTTTTTTGATCTATATATATATATATGTATATGAGGTGTCAAGTTTGAAATTTGACACCGGTGTCAAAAAGTCCTATATATATATATATATATATATATATATATATATATATATATATTCAACCTAAAAGGTTAAATGGTTAAGTGAAAGCTTTTTTTTACTGGTTTTTTATATTTTTTTAACGTGTCCCCCATACAAAAGTTTATTGGGCTGGAAGGATGGATAATACATCATGCTCGTACTTGTGCTAATAAACTCTATAATATTTAATTATTTATTAATAAAATAGAGCAACGTTGATCGAACTCATGAACTCATAGTTATATAGACTCTGGTATGATATAAAACTACTAATTCAATCTAAAAGCATAAATGTAAAGTGAATCCCATGGTTTTTATAGTTTGGTAACGTACAGACCAATGTGGTATCTCCCTGCATTTTCTGGTGTTGATTAAACATTGTATTGTTCAGCTTTGTTGAGATATATAGTCCCACATTAGTTGTATGTGCAACTAATGTGGAGTTTATAAGGCCTTGGGCACTCCCACTCTTTGAGCTAGTTTTTTGGGTGGTGTATCCCAAGGTTCTTTACTTGGTATCAGAGCCTCGTCGTCCCCCACTTTCTCTTGTGGAATTTCTTAGCATAGGTAGGATGGGCCTGTTGCATTATCCACTCTTTAAGCTCAATGGGCTCTCGTGTGATGAGGCGGGTTGAGATATATAGTCCCACATTGGTTGTAGGTTGTATGTGCAACTAATATGGAGTTTATAAGGCCTTGGGCACTCCCACCCTTTGGCTAGCTTTTGGGGTGGCGTATCCCAAGGTTCTTTACATGGTATCAGAGCATCGTCGTCCCACACTTTCTCTTGTGGACACTTTTAGCACAGATAGGTTGGGCCTAGATTTTGGGGTGGTGTATCCCAAGATTCTTTACAAGCTTCGAAGTTATTAGCAGTAGCAGGCATTTTGCTGGCACAATACAAAAATTTAAATATCCTCCTTAAAGATTCTTCTATAGGGAAGAAACTTGGGCTGATACCAACTTTCATTCCCTCCATTAGTTTATCTTTCGGGTAAGTCTCAACTATATATAACAAAATGTGACAACATAAAAAAGTGAAATTATATGGTGGAATTTTCACCAATGCTGGAAAAGTTTTAAGAGTTGCTAAAAGTCTTAAAGATTAAAGATAGGGAATAGTATCTTTTTCCATTTTGAAGTTCGGTTTGTGGATTTTGTTGAAGCATAAAAGGGATAAAGCAGATATACGAATAACATTTATGGGAATCGCTTGCAACATATACAAACTAATAATTATTGGGAATCATTTTCAATGACACTTAGGCAGGCGATTGAAAATAAGACATCTAATAAAAACATCTTTTGTCAAATATATATAGGGTTTTATAATAGTTATGTTGTAGGAAAAATGATTATGTTATGTTATAGAGATTCATTTTGCGTGTTGGAGTTTTTTTTTTTTTTTGTGGGTCCCACCAAATGTCGTGTGTGTAGGAAATTTTTTGTGGTAATGCTAAATGATAGATGATAAACACACACATATATATATATATATATATATATATATATATATATATATATATATATATATATATATATATGCTATCCAACTCACAAAACAAACTATATTAAATCAAATTTTGGAATGCAAGTCCACATAGAGCTTTCATGAATCTGACAAGTTCCTTTTACCATAAAGCCTTATTGATTTTATCTCAAAGCAAATGGCCAATTCTATTGCTCTAAGGAAAACCTTGACTTTGGTGGCAGGGTATCTCATTTCATCAAGCTTTCAACTTTGCAAAAATATGAGATTATTGATCCCATTGGGAATCAAAACTATATATTGGGACCCTATTAAATTATTCTGCTGCCTTTCCAAGAAACATACATATGTTACAATTAACTTGAAATTAAAATTGATTCTACTACGTGTCTTACAAGGAATAGATAATTACCCTTATTCACCATCCCTTATTTTGTTCAAGGCAGATGGAGGATGATGATTATGATGTTGATTGGTACATCCAAAGTCAAAAAAAGCATGCTTTAACACAGGAAAAATACGCGCTTCTGGATTGGGAAGGGAACATAATGTATATTGAAAGTTTTTTTTTTTCCCCCTTTCGATCCTTAAAAGATTTCTATACTTATTTTAGTGTGACAATAATCTTTTGTTTCAGTGTCGAGAGTCGAGACTACATCTTCTCACATATGCTTTTATGCAAGTTTGCATTTAATAATTTTTATATTATATCTCCCTCACACACATACTCGCGCAAGAATTTTTTGGCTTGAAGCTGGATATTGACATACCCTTTTTTTTTGTTCTATCTTATGCTAACTTAATTTTATTAGAAAACGGGAGGTGGTGATACCATGAGAAGTAACTATTTCACCTAACAACTCAAGCTAGTAAATGCTGGGTCTTCAATGATTTTATATTATATTTCTTTAACTCACCCTCACACTAGAGCCCATTGAGCTTAAAAGATGAATAATGCATCAAGCCTCGTCTACCTATGTTAAGAAACTTTACAATATTAACTTACTTTTTTTAATAGAATGAGGGGCGATGATGATCGAATTTATGACTACTTGGTCACGGAAGCTCTAATACTATGTAAAACAACCATCTTACTTAAAAGCTTAACATTGTAAGTGATAAGCCTTTAATATATTTTATATTATATTTCTCTAACATTCAGTCCGGTAAGGTGGATTAATAGGTTAATATGTGAACTAGACTAGGGCAAATAATATGAGAATAACTAGGTCTTTATAGTTGTTAGTTAGGGAATTGTATGGTGGTTTCCACCATATACTTGAAGAAGAGAAGAGATGGTGTGTGGCCACTTATAAAGAAGGTGGAATGCGTGAAAGGTTAAAGGTCCTTGCACTAAGGCAGGAGCGAGACATACATTGGTGTTGTGAAAGGTTGCGAAAGATGAGAGGAGACGTAAGTGATTATGTGTTATGAGTCACACATTGGTTGCCTATACAACTAATGTGGTGTTTATAAGGCCTTGAGCACCTTCATCCTTTGAGCTAGCTTTTGGGGTGGTGACCTCAAAGTTCATAATAATTGGTGCTTTCATTGAGAGTTAAGGCCACAGAAAGGGCTACGTACTGGATTAAGGTGTAATACCTCCCAAAGAGGTGTTGTACTGAATATTGATAGGTGAGTGAAGCCGCCACCATTGGGTAAATGTCAATAGAGTGAAAGCTACAGTGGACCTCGGCTCTTGAAGGGTGTAGCAATGTTATGAATCCCACGTTGGTTCCCATCCTTTGAGCTAGCTTTTGCGGTGATAACCTTAAGATCCGTAACATTATGCAAGTGATCATGCAAGAGTGGTAAGAAGTGATTATCTAGGGAGAGGCAGAGATAATCTTTGATGTGATTGCTTTATTTTGAGTAAATGCGGGGAATGAGTGGTTTAAGGAGCTCAATCCACTGGTCCATAACAAATCCCCTAACGTTTAAGCTCACGCTTGCTAATATTGAGTACCCATTTGAGGTATTTTTCTAGCTTAAAAGGAGAATTTTATAATAAATTAAATTTGTGTTTATAAATTTTACCCTCTACTGATGTCGCACATAAAAAAAATGACTAAATAAAAAGTTAAGACTTAACAAAAGAAAAATCTTCCGATTCTTAGTTCATATTATCAAAATAACAAAATATTCATCTCCTACAATAAATGTCTTAAACACCCTTTTATAGACTAATTACAAATCAATTCAAAATCCTAATTCTTGAGAGTGAAACTCTTGGGGAGAGTGGAGTGGATGAAACCCGAAATTAAATTAGTGGAACCCATTAGGGATCTGGTTTCAAAATTCTAAAAATAAGGAAAGTTCATAAAGATAAACAAAATTCCTAAAAAAAATGATTTTTTTTTTAAATTAAAGATAACTGATTATAATCAACCTATTATCTGAAAATTCCAAATTCAAAATACGTCTCAAATCTTAATCCTCAAATCAAGAAAAAATTGTTGTTTTTTAATTTTTACTGAATAAATTAGAATCAAATTTGATGCTTTGTTTGAATTGAGATTTGGTTGTAATGTATGTTAAATTTCAAATTACTCTTTCTTTAAAATAGTATGGACCATTTGTAATGGGTCAACTCTAAATGCATCATCACCCTAATAATAGATCTTTCAATGTTCTCTCCCCTCCAAAATGCTGAGAATGTCGCCAAAAGAATGTTCGTTGCGTAAGGAGATTTTGTTATTGGGTTTGAAATTTCTAGATTCTGATACTTTTTTCGGCTACAATATCTTGACATATTTATTTGAGAATTCACAAATTTCCTTTTAAGTCCCCCGTTTTTCCACGTAAATAGTTGGCATTAAATTCTAATAAGGGATTATAATTGATTTTGTTATCTTTTATCTGTTAGTACATAGGTGTCCTAGAGACAATCTTAGTGTCAGATGGACCCATGTACTTCTTTATTTGTTATGAATAGATTTTATGAATAAAATCATCCTTTGTCTTGTTTCATATTGCATGTCTCAAATATTGAATATGAGTAACTGGATAAAGCCCCTGGAATGGAACGAGTGTCACATTGAGGATTTGTGATAGAAACCACGATCATGAGGGCTCAATGACACCACATGTCCATTGCCAAAAATATGTTCATAGTCTAGAATATCGTTAATGGGCATTGGTGATCTCGAGTAAGACTAGCACGACTCAGCGACTTGTATGGAGATGCAAGGTAGAGTCCTCGTGAGCTACAGACATGGAGATGTTTGTATTGACGATTTGTGATAGAAATCACGATCATGAGGGCTCAATGAAACCACATGTCCATTGCCAGAAATATGTTCCTAGTCTAGAAATATCGATAATGGGCATTGGTGATCTCGAGTAAGACTGGCACGACTCAGCTACTTGCATGGAGATGCATGGTAGAGTCCTCGTGAGCTAGAGACATGGAGATGTCTTAACTGACTCATGGGTGAACCTATTGGAAAATAGCTCGCAATGAACTAACCAAAAAAGAGACACTACAAGAAAATCTCACAAATATTATCAATAGTATGTGTAGGGTTTTTTTCCAGCCATACTAGTGCTTATCGATAATAAGTTTTCCATTTTTTGAGTATAAATATTTTTGAAAGAAGCTTTCTTCTAATAAAAAAGTTTTGTTCATTCTTAGATATATTATTTCCTTTAAAACGTTTGTATTTTATTTTTCATTATATTCTTGTTTGGGATAGGTTATATTTACCTCTCTTTTTTTCTTACCATCAATGTTGTTATCATTTGATCAAAACCAAATCAATGACTCTCACTTGATGCTATTTTGTAACCGTTGATTTTATTTTGATATAACGATAACAACATTGGTATTTTGTACATCCAGACTGTACATCCAGACTGATGCCGATCATTCCACTATCATCAAGCTATCGACATGTGCTTGAAAAATCACAATACAAAGGAATTTTACAAGATTTTTGAAATCCAATCTTGATCAATCTTTTTTTTTTTTGGTGAAAATCTTTATCAATCTTAACCTTTATCCCTATAGGATCACTCTAAATCTCCAAAGTGAATTGCAACAGTCCAATTCATCAAAATAGATATAGGGCAACCTCCCTATGTTCAAAATTACAAAACCAATCAGAAAAAAAAAATTAAGAGACGAAAGAGATATTGAGTTTCTTCTCAAGGATATGCAAAATGAGCCTTAAAGGGTTCAATTCTTTGATTCTCATATTCTGGTGTTTCTTAATGTTAATTCTTTGTTCAAAACCCCTAAAGAATGTTTATATAGGTGCCCAATTAAGTTACCAGCCATTTATAGTCGTTGGACAACTAATTATTTGAATTACTTATGCTTTAAGTCACTTATAATAGATAGTAATTAATTACTTTTTGTGGGGTAATCGATTACTTCTTCAAAGCCATGAGGTAATCGATTACTATTCTGCATGGTAATCGATTTCTTCTTTAAGCAACTCAGGTAATCGATTACTCTCCAAAAGTATTCGATTACTATTCTTCATGGTAATCGATTGCTTCTTTAAGCAACTCAGGTAATCGATTACTCTCCAAAAGTATTCGATTACTTTATACTAGAAACCTATTTTCCTGTTGGCTTTTCGATCTAAATTAATCTTAGCGACTTGTAAAAGATTTCTAGTGACATATAGCATATGTATGATTATGTCTCACACTTATATAATAACTCTTCATGTGTTTGTGATCTTGTATACATGATCTAACTTTATGTGTCACGTATGAGTTTATGCTTACTATATGCAACCTTCAAGTTAAAGCTCAATAAACTCAATCTCAAACTTCCTTTCACTCTAGAACAACATTACAAACAGTAAACACAAGAGTCTTCAATTTTCTTCATACTTTGAGTCTTGTAGTTGCCTTCTTTAAGATTTAATCCTTTGACTTCTAGTTTGACCTTGCTAATTTGAATAGTCCTTTCATATATGCACTATGCTTTGGTCTTCTTGCATCAATTGAGACTTGTTGTCATCCCTTTCGTATTGTACTTTCCATGTTAAGCTCATTAGTGCTTTGTAGGTGTTTTGTTATCCTCAAAACATCATTTGCATCTTCATTACCTATGGTTCAACAATCTCCTCCTTTTTGATGATGTCAAACACTTCATTGAGAAATAGGGTTAGTAGCATAAGAAATCAACATTAAACTCCCCCTAACTATATGCTCCCTCTTACTAAATTACTTGGAGATAAAAAGTGAACAATTCCCATAAAAAGTCAACATTTTCTGCCCATTTAGAAAACAATAAAGGAAACATAAAGTAATCTAAATTTCTCAATCTCAACATATTTCTCCCTTTTTTGACAACATTAAAAAGTGCTTAAATATGAATATGACATAAAGGATCAAAAAGTCAACTTAAAGTCAAACTAAGTTCATATTTTCCAAAATTTTGCATCAAAGTAATGAAATACACCTTAAAATGACTCAAAAATAGTAATAAAAACTGATTTCACAATATTTATAGAAATGTCATTCAATAAAAAAAATGACTAATATTGGTGCTATGACATTAAAGTAGTACTAATAATCATCAAAATATTTTCGTATGATATCAAATCATTAAATTAAGGTATTAAAGCATTAAAGCAATAATCTATATCCATTGAACAAATGCTAATCATCAAACCATAAGCATCAAGTTAGATGGTTAAAAAATCCAAGTTCCAATTTCAACTTCTCAAATTGATCTTTAGGCAAATGCTTAGTGAAAATATGTGTTAATTGAGCATGTGATTCCACAAATTTCAGACTGAGATCTCCTTTAAGAACATAATCTCTAGTGAAATGATGTCTAATATCTATATGCTTTGTCCTTGAATGCATGATATGATCCCTTGTTAAATTGATTGCACTAGTGTTATCACATTTAATTGGTATGTGAGTGAGGGGCAAGTCATAGTCTTAAAGTTGTTGTTTCATCCACAAGGCTTGCAACACAACTACTGATGGCTACATATTCCACTTTGGCGGTTGATAAAGCAACACTTACTTATTTTTTGCTATGCCAAGAGGTTTAAATTGATTTATGTTTTGCTTACCGGTGGCTACATATTGTACTTCGGCGGTATACATAACCTCCCCCAAAATAATAAATGTTTCTGATATCCCTTATTGTAATTTTAATTAAAATCGATCTTATGAAAGTTATTTTTACCAAACAATTAAATTAAAAAACTTTTAAATAACTTATTTTAGTTTGATCTTTAAAATAACTTTTAAATTAAAAAATTTATATGATCACCAAACAATTTTTATATTTTAAACCTATTTTTTTAGCTTTAAATTAAAAGTGACTTTTAGTTTAAAAAGAAAGTTGCACAAAACATGCTCCGAAAATATTCGTTAAATGTTAAGCTAAAGCTTATATTTCCATTGAGTTACTCCTTGTGGATATTATACATTGAGAGTTTTAAACTTATTCTATATTTTGTTGGTATCTATTTTATTTTATTTTTACTATGACAAACTTAGCATTTTTATTAGATTGTCTGCCTATATATTTTATACATTTGGATTAAGCTTAAGTGAAGATTAAAAATATATTTTAAATTTTTTTGTTTTAGCTTATGAATATTCTTAAAGCACCAAAAACTTAATCATCAATGTATAGGAGACCAAAATAAAAAATTTAAAAGGTTCTGTTTAAAGTTATTTTAGCTTCTTTTAGGGGAGGAACTTAAATTTCTACTTTAATGTTCTGTTTTTTTAATAAATAGAAAAAATTCCAGTTCAAAAAAAAAATAAAAAAAAATCTCAACTAAAAGAGATGATGTTATCAATTACTTATAGCAATGTTGTAAAATCCGGTTTGACCCAGCCCGTGACATACATCGACCGGTCATCAGATCGGTTTGGGTCAAGCATTGGACCGGTCATACATCGACCCGATCAAACTCGGTCAAAATCCGAACAAAATCGGCCAAACCCGGTCTAAACCGATGACCCGGTCGGATCATGCATTAAAAAAAAACCAAAAAACCAAAATTGTTTCATCTTGTCAGAAAAAATGTAGAACTCATTTTAAAAACTTTTTATAATTTTATTTGCTAGTATACTCTTCTACAATGACCTCAAATTTCAGCTTCCAATACTGAAGCAATTTGCTAAATGATAAATTAAGAGAATGTGACATATGTCATTTTAATGTAGTTGAATTTGAAAAATATGAGTTCAATGTTTATTGAGAAGTATGTTTATGGAGATTCTGAGTTGCAATTTAAATTGACATAGTAATAGCGTGCATTTTTATTTATTTATGCTTCATGTTTTTTAGCTTATTTAGTGAACCTTGTTTAATTCATTTTAGATATGGAGAATATAATTGAATTTATATCTTCATATTTATATATATTCTTATATATTTATATATATCCGGTCAACCGGTCCGTCAGACCTGACCCGGTACTCTGACCGAGTCGATGCCGAGGTTGGATTTAATAACACTGACTTATAGGGACAAAATTGAAAATAAAATAAAATAAAGATGTGACTGTGACACAAGATTTGAGTCCATAAGGTCATAAGGATTAGACAGGTCCACAAGACCGAAGGAGAAGAACAAGTTACAGGGTAGCACAAGGTGGCAGAAGCACAAAGCATCATAAACAAAACATACACATGCAAGATGCCTTGATGCGTATAGCATCCTCTTTCCAATAATGAAATTATATGAATAGTGTGACTCATGTACCTCAATATATATTCTCCACAATGTCTAGCCATTTTCTATAACACACACACACACAAAACAAAGAAATAGAGTTTGGAATAGCTAGCAGGGTGTGAAACTGAAACAGTAATTTATAAAACCATTTTGAGTGATGATGATGAAGCAAAAACAAGTGATCAAGAAAACAAGAACCTTGCCACTGCAAAATTCTCCACCACCACCATCTGTGGAATACCAATACCCATCACCACCTAATAATAGTGATCAATATTATTCCACAGCCACTACTTTTGTCACCAAAAAGTCACCTTCTCAAGTGGAATTCCCTACCTCACCACAACTCATATTTGGTGAAGAAATCATTCACTACAGTCACCCACAACACCCTTTGTTAATGATTGACATCAAAGACCTCTTTACTTGCACAGGATGCAAGGAATATGGTTCTGGCAAGAGGTTTGTTTGTCAACAATGTGATTTTCAGCTTCATGATTTCTGTGCCATGGCTCCTCCTGCCCTTAAGGCTCATCCTTTGCACTCCCAACACCCAATGTTGTTCCATTCCAAACCAGGTAATTACTACCTTCTCCCTTCCTCTCTAGGTATATATATATATATTCACTTACTGTTACTCTCCATCCATATACACTGACATCATTCTTTTTTTATAGAATATAAATTTTATCAATTTGACAATTCAATCATATGATCATATTATTGTAATAATTATGTAAATTTATAAATTTTAGATCAATTGCATATATTCATGAGTATTGACATATGATCATATTATTGTAATAATTATGTAAATTTATAAATTTGAGATATGATTAAATAGTTTTGTATTTCTTTTAATAAACATATTATAGTTTTTATAATATAATATGGTTTAAAAACCAAATTATATATAAAATAACTAAATGAACCTGATTCATATTTGAAATTTATGAAAGTTTATGAATTTAGTATATCTCATGAGATTTTTTAATCCAACGGCTGTAAAAAAGTTACTGAAAATTTTGAGTATACCATTTTTAGAATAGGTTATATTATTATTATTATTTTTATTATTATTATTATTATTATGATTATTATTATATATATATATATATATATATATATATATATATATATATATGTTTTTGTGCATGCGGGCTTTGGCTCTCAAAATATTTCAAAATCCACTGTTTTTTCATATAATTCTTAATTATTTTTTTCATTATACATGGCCCCACCTCAAACTGTGATTATTTAATTATTTTAATTGTCACTGATATTAATATAAGGCTAAATCTCAGCTAATTAATAGAGTTGATTTAGATGTAAGGATAAAAATATTTCACTTGAAATTTGGAAAGTGGTAGAGGAAACCATAATAAATATTCAATTCATAGATTAAGTTTGTCGCACATATATTTTTTAATATATTTCTGCTTAAAGAAAAAGTAATAAATAACTAAAATTTAACTTGAATCACCACACAAATTTCACAAACAAAATAATATAAAAAACTAAAACTCACCTTAAAGTTCTTAAAGTAATATAAGAAAAGACTATAGAATCTCACTACTGTAATAAATATTTTACGTTTTTAGTGATTTTTTCTTAAAAAAATGAGATTATTTTTTCGGTTTGGATTGGATCGATTTTCGGTTTTTTGAAAATCCTAAAATTTATTTCATGATTATTATACTAATAACATCTTTTTAATATATTGGCTTTGTAAAAAAAATTCAAATATAAAAGCATTAATAAACTGTAATATAGTTTTTTTTTTTTGCAATGAGGTAAGTTACAAAGATAAAATTTTGTTGATGAGATATGATCAAAATTTTTCTTGGGTTTAGTTGAATGGGTTAATAGGTCTTAGGTTTAAAACTTTTAGGCCACCACATAGCTAAGTAAGGTCTTTTTTTTGATTTTTTATTTTCTATTTTTGGGAAAATTTCACTTAATGACACCATGTGAAGTAATATAAAAAAAGACTATAAAAATTACCGTAATAAATATTTTACGTTTTTAGTGATTTTTTCTTTAAAAAATGAGATTACCCCAAGTGAAAAGACTTCAGATTTAAATATTGTACACTCTTTTACCAAAAAAAAAAAAAAAAAAAATATTGTACACTGTACAATCAATTCATTATATCCTCTCTCTTTTTCTTTTCTTTTTTTCCTCACCACCCATTTAGATAAATTAATCTCTTTTGTGGGATAAGTGAAAAGAATTTTATCACTAGATCCCAAAGTGCTTGTCAAGGAATAAAACCACATCAAAGTTACAAGTGTTATTAAAATTAATGAGAGGAGTTAACTATTACAAATATTTTTTTAGGAAGGACTAACTATTAACATTAATAATATATTATTAAAAAATATTATTTTATACATATAATAATAAAAAATGAATGATTATATTGTCTATCTATTTATCTTCATACTCTTATTACATTTTTATAATGAGAATGATCCGTTTACAAATTTTTTTTACGTAGGTTATATTCAAATCAACGGTATCAAATAGAAATTTGTAAATATAACGTTAATAATTAATAATTATGTGAGATACCAAAATCATTAAATAACATAATAACATATAGTTTATTAGATATAAATATATAATATATAGTTTTTCATTAAGAGTACTACACCTAAATTAAATTCTATGTACATTGACTTCAGGGAAAAGCGGGATGGCTAAATCGAAATGCGATGTTTGTGGGAAACCCACAAAAGGTTTTGCCTTCTTATGCATTGCATGTGCGTTTCAGATGCATCCATGCTGTGCTATGCTCAACACAGAAATTGAATATGCACCACATCCACACACACTCAGAGTCATGCCAACCACCCCCATCACCACAACACCATCAAGTGGAGATTCTGGTGGCGTTGTTTGTGGTGAGTGCAAGAAAAGAAGGTCAGGGAAAGTGTACCGTTGCACTGTTTGTGATTACCATCTTCATGCAGTTTGTGCAAAGAGCAAGATTAATGGTCTCCAAGCTAATGGCATTAAGCCACCTCAAAAACCAAGCATGCTTGCTGCTGCTGCTAAAGTTGCTTCCCAAGTTGTTATTGAATTCATTGGAGGCATCGTTGAAGGTATTGGAGAAAGCGTTGGTGATGTTATTGTTCAAAACATTGTCAAAGGAGGTCCCTCTGCTACTACTGGACCTCGCTAAATAATGGCATATTAATTAATGATCGCTTTCTAATTAACATAATCTCAATTACATGAAAATTCTCAGCCATTAATTAAAATAATTAGAACAAATACATATTTTTTGTCCCTAACAAAAAAAATACAATCCTCCTCTCTTATAAAAAAAATAGTCGATTGGTCCTATGAAATTCAAAGTGGACCCATTTTAGTCCCTTTGAGAGACTAATTTGGGTCTTTTTCAAATTTATGAGGAACCACGATTTCAACTAAATGGGTCTACTTTGAATTTCTTACAGACTATTTTTTGTTGTAAGGGACTAAAGTGGGGATCGTGTTTTTTTTTTTTTGGACCAAAAAATTGTATTTACTCAAATAATTATTTTCTCTTAAATGGATCAATGATTGAGATTTTTTATATGACGGGATCATATTAGAAAGAAACATTAGAGGATGGTTCTCATAAATAATTAATAATCATTCATAATGCATATACAGCTGCCTCTGCAACAACAACTCTTGTATGTGCTCAACTGCTGGTGATATCTGCTCTAGCTAGCTAGCTCCATTGAATGTATGCATATATATATTAATTGTATATCATTAATTTGTGCAACTATTTATATCTTTGATTTTATTATGTATTTTGTTTTGGCTTGATGGAGGGTGGTAAAAATGGTTGTTAGGCTGTGCTTCATATTTAAGTTTTTCCTGGTTAAAGTGTTTGTTGTATGTGTGCAAACTGTAAAATTTAATATATACATTGCACGTATTTGTTAGTGATTCTTCTTTCCGTATTAGTAATGAGTTTATTATAACTCTAACATCCACGGTGAGAATTCATGTAAGCGGATAGTGTTTATAGCTGGTTGAGGCAAATGAATCTAGTCAATTCAAACACGACACCAATAATGTGTTAAAATCTTTTAATACAAGCACAATTTATATATTATATGAGATGACATGACATAATATAAATAATTTGTCAACTTGAAAATTGTATATTCTCATCATTAACTTACATGGGTTGACATGACATGACATAAACAAATTCTGTGTTGTATGAAAATGATGTAAATAATTGTTCTGGATGGTTTTCATAGCCTATATATTGGGCCGCGCTGCAAGGACCTATTAAGGGATCATTATCTTGCCTCCCTATAATGAGCAGATTGACCTTACCATAAGAGATCTCTCACTCCCCTACATAGCTCATCATCGTATATGCACGATGGTGAAGCAACCCTTCATTGCACTAGTGAGTAATTGGCTATTGGTTAGGCTCACCTCTCTCTCCTCATTAAGGAATATTTTCCATCAATATATATATATATATATATATATATATATATATATATATATTCATTTTCTCCCATCAAAGAAGTATCTTATATTCTACATTTTTATGAGCTATTACTTTGTTGGATTTTAGAGTCATCATGGCCTATACATATTTCCTTTTTTTTAGCTTCCTTTGAGATTGCACTCAAGATAACTCTTCAAGAACTTTGGTCTATACTATTACCTGCTTAAGCATCCACACATTGAGATACTCAACTCCTTGAGTGATATATCTCTAGTATTACATGAGTAGGTACTCATTTACTAAAAAAAAGGACTTAGATAGCAATAACCATAAAAAGGTGGATAAAATGGGTAAAGTCAATTACATTACTACTATTTTTCTTCTGGACAATTTAACAGGGAAAAAAAACAGAAAACAACTTGGACACACATTCTTGGAGACTCACTCCCATATAGCATCAGTGACCAAGAGACTCAAACATCAATCTGAAGGATTAACGAACTCTTGCACGCCTCAATCCTGATCACTTGTTCCGTTGCCAGCTAGCTAGTCTGCAACAGTGTTCCCTTCTCGATAGATGTGGGACACATGCATCTGCCATTGTTGATGAATCAGAGCTCGAATATAGTTCACAAGGGAAGCCAAGGGATGAGAGTGATGACAGGGAAGTTGCAAACCCATAAAGAATCCCCATAGTTCCGCAGACAGGGAATTTCCATACCCAAGCCTCTTGTAAAAGCTGAGGATCTAGTGACTAGTGGTCAGAACTATTCCTTTAAGACCCCACCACAACTGGAGTATTGGCCTTGAGACTTGCAAAAGCCATCAACGTTGATCTTATTCCATCCGTCTAGAGGAAACACCCAACTGATATAGCGTTCTGTCCTAGGAGCATTTCTCCAACTTGTCAGTTGCAGCAGTTCATTTGAGGAATACACATTGTCACAAAAATAGAGGGACTTACGAACAATGCTATAATCCATAGATGATCAATTTTCAAACACAAATTGGTTCCTATCCTTCTATATATGCCATGTCAACACACAATACAAAAAACCAGTGGCGAGTGTATATAAAGAATCACTTCAATTCAATGTTGTGTGGAGGCCTTTTAATAATTTATATTATTCTCTAAATACCTTTTTCACGCAAGAGGCTTGGCTTGAAGTGTGGATATTACACAGACCTAATTTTTTTGGGTTTTACCTTATACTTATTTAATTCCAGTTGAAAGTGGGGTGGTGAGAATTTTTCTGGTTTTACCTCGTGATCACCGAAGCTCTAATACAATGTAAAGAACCACTTCAACTCAAAATCTTAAAATTTTGGGTTGAATTGATTCTTTAGAGCGAGTATACGTTCTCCACTCCCATGTTTGTAGGGGTCGATGTTACGCTCATGAGATCATATAGAATTGTTTGATGTTGTTAGTGCAAGTGTTAGTAGGTGAAAAGTGTAATGTAATAGTATTAGAAGTCTGTTAAGCAGTTACAACTGCAAGCAAGAGTTACATTAGTTGGTTAGGCCCAAGTGTGTATATAAAAGAGAAAACAATTGTGTAGAATGGTTATCTGGAGAATAATAATCAATTTGTTCATTTTGTTTCTTTATGTTTTCTTGGATACTACTATATTCGTCCCTGTTTTCCTTCTTTTATTGTGCATATTCTTGATTTTGTATCATTGGTGCTTTCATCACGAACTTTCATCTTCGTCGAATTAGCGAGCGATTCAAGATGAAAACAAGAATGAAGCAAGGTTGCAGCGAAGATCAAGCTTTGTTCTCCAATATCAAGAATCTATTGCAGAAAATCCACATTGCAATTCTGGGTATTGACCCATCCTCGATCCCTCTAGCTCCCATTCAGGATCTACCACTGAACCACCCACATGAGATTATATACACAGCAATCGGAGCATCGAAAGAAAAAGATCAACACCATCTGGGTACTAGCGCTTTGAGAGCAAGATCAACGCCGTCTTCGTTGGATCAAAGAGCTCTGAACAAGTTCGCAAGAATGGAGTTGTCAAATTTCAAAGGCACGAAAACCAGGAGACCTAACATTGTACCAAGTTGATTGCAATCATCACAATCTTACTCACAACCAACTCAGCCACTATTTGGGTCTAAAGGCTTCTTTAACCACCATGAACCCAAAGTGTTCGACGAAAATCCACACAGAAACCATCTGGGTACTGATGCTTTGAGAGCAAAGTCAATGCAGTCTTTGTTGGATCAAGGATCAATGCAAGTTCCTCCAAGAAATTCTGATGTTCTTTCAAAGGAGAGTTGTGCCTCTATTCTTGGTGCTTTAAGAAATTCCCTATTGGTTCAAAGGGAAATGATGCAAAGAAGCCTATTTTCCAACCCGATGGCCCCCACATTACCAACATGATTTTCCCAAAGAATGGCCACTTGGTCTTTGCCAAGGACAGTCAGTTCATAGAGTCATTGAGACAACACAACATTCAGCCACCACCTCAACTACCTTCCCATGGGTGTGCCTTTACACCAAATGTGTATTATGCATTGTACACACTACTGAAAGTAATTTCATAGCCAAGAAAAGTAGTATTATGGTGAGCAGTAATGAGGAAGAAAGTTTGAGTACCAGTTCAGCTTCACATTTCTATAAGAATGATGACAAAGAAAAGGGTCATCACCTAAAAGTCCAAATGCCAGCAAACCTTGTGGTGATTGTGCCATTTGAAAAGAAGAAGCATTCACAATCACAATTCAAGCAATTGGCTCTATCCAGAAAACCTCGTTCATTGCGCAAGAATTTTGGTTACTATAATCTGCTGGTGCAATATTCTTTTCAAGAAGACACTAAGTTGAGTATTCCTTGCATAATCAAGCTAGCAACACCCACCATTATTTTGGTTAAAGAAACAATTTCTAGGTTGCTTGCAATAGTCTGGAAGTGTGACCAAGCGATAGATAGCAATGGTTTGAACTGGTTGGAGGAACTTATTTGGAGGTGCTTCACATCATTGCTTCATTGGCTTCCTCCACCATATGGTTATGGTTGATCTCAAGGTTTCTCCCACTTGGACCTTGAGGATAAGGTCAATTTTTTAGGGGAAGGCAATGTTACGCTCATGAGATCATATAGAATTGTTTGATGTTGTTAGTGCAAGTGTTAGTAGGTGAAAAGTGTAATGTAATAGTATTATAAGTATGTTAAGCAGTTACAACTGCAAGCAAGAGTTACATTAGTTGGTTAGGCCCAGTGTGTATATAAAAGAGAAAACAATTGTGTAAAAGGGTTATCTGGAGAATAATAATCAATTTGTTCATTTTGTTTCTTTATGTTTTCTTGGATACTACTCTATTCGTCCTTGTTTTCCTTCTTTTATTGTGTAGATTCTTGATTTTGTATCAGTCGACATATTGACCAGCAACTAATCCTGCAAATTAAGGTTGAAGAAACTATTCCATGGTTTTTGCTTCACCATCCTCTCTGCCAAATCATGTGAGAACCAATGTAGTCCCTTATTGTATGAAGGAGATTCTCAAAAGGGTGGGGACATTTGGGGTACTGTGTGTCATCCGTCACGTGTCATTGTCTCCTTCTCCCATTTGTAAGGAGCAGGTCACCAACAAGTAACCAAAGAAACATGCGGTTCACCGAACGTGTCTCCGTTCTCGTACATTATTTCCCCCCTAAATTTAATAAAAGAGGTACTGAATTTTTAGTTATAGGAAATTGCTGAAGATATTAATTTTTTAGAGTCTCCCCATGTAATCATATAGGTTTAATATAAATTAATCCAGATTTTGATACAGATTCAAAATTAAGGTTTTAAACCCTTTTCAAATATGGTACTGGGGAAGATTTTACCCTACATGCTCAGCTTCCATGAACCAAATATGATACCATCATGTTGTTGATGAAGATGTTTTCAAGTAATACAGACCTAGCTCTTATTGCATTAGAGCACAATAACCTTAAAGTAATAAATAAAAAAATGAGGCTAAATATTTAATTATATAATTACACGTGAGTTTTGGATTTAAAAATGTTGAGATATTCAAATGTGATGAGTTCCACTTGAACTTTGTAATGGGCGTGGATGGACCCATGAACTCAATACTTCAAAGTTTTGGTCGTGACATAGTATCAGTCTCACTTAGTGTGGTTGGCCTAGCTAGTCCATTGGTGGTGGTCCCCCACCACAAATTCTTCATGGGCCCATTTGACAGTGGTATCAGAGCCAGGTTGGGCTCAGGCTAGCCAGATGTTTGGCTAGGGGAATGATTGAGTACTTTAGGCCTAAATACTCGGCTGAGGGGGAGTATATCAATGGTGAGTTTCATACTTGAGGAGGAGATTGTTAGGATATTCAAGTGTGATGAGTTTTATATTGGTTGATAACGGGCATGGATTGACCTATGAACCCAAGGAAAAAATATATTAAAATATTGCTATTTAAATAAATAACTACGAAAATATAGTTGTTTTGAAATAATTTACGGATACATTACACTCAGTCATGCCTAAAATGGGCATGACCACTCACGCCTCATTTAGGCGTGACCCCTAACTCATTCACGCCTAGACCTATATGGTGTTGACACGTGGCACAAAAAAACTAATAGTTTGACCATAAAACTTTGAAAGGCCAACACAATAGGATCAGAATCCTGTGATGTTATCCCATGCTGATATGCTAATGTATCCAGAGCGTAGGCTTGCTTTGAGCACTCTAATTTATTCAAAGTAACAGCGCTGGAGGCACGACCCGGCCAGTTAAGGCTAGGAGCGCATCGCTGGCAGAAGGGACGAGCCGACTGGTGCACACCAGAGGCGGACCGATCGACCCAACCCAAAGTCCAACTACGAGCTTTTTAACTGCAACAACTTAAATATACGCTATTGGAGCTGGAATTACCGCGGCTGCTGGCACCAGACTTGCCCTCCAATGGATCCTTGTTAAGCTATTTATATTGTACTCATTCCAATTACCAGACTCAATGAGCCCGGTATTGTTATTTATGGTCACTACCTCCCCTTGTCAGGATTGGGTAATTTGCGCGCCTGCTGCCTTCCTTAGATGTGGTAGCCGTTTCTCATGCTCCCTCTCCGAAATTGAACCCTAATTCTTCGTCACCTGTCACCACCATGGTAGGCCATTATCCTACGATCGAAAGTTGATAGGGCATAAATTTGAATGATGCGTCGCCAGCACAAAGACCGTGCGATCCGACGAGTTATCATGAATCATCAAAGCAACATGCAGGCAGATCCATTAGTCGGGGTTTGTTGCACGTATTAGCTCTAGAATTACTACGGTTATCCGAGTAGTAGATACCATCAAATAAACTATAACTGATTTAATGAGTCATTCGCAGTTTCACAGTCAGAATTAGTTCATACTTACACATGCATGGCTTAATCTTTGAGACAAGCATATGACTAGTGGCAGGATCAACCAGGTAGCATCCGTCAATGGCATTGCACCACGAGCCACTCATGCCCCCGCGAACGAGGAGCAGGGCCGACTTGGAGGCAAGCGTCATTCAAGGCAACCGAAAATCGAGGGACAGAGTGGGGCATCAACCCACGTTCACCGCATCTGAGAGAATGGTACATGCCCGTGAGCCGCAAAAGTCATGACAACGCAATGACTAACGAGGAGCATGTGCATTACCTTGAAATCCTCCGGCAACCCCGCAAGGGAAGCCCGGATGGAAGGAGAATTACGAGCCACGCGAATACCATTTCACAGGTAGTCAGCACAGGAACCGCGAACGAACACCAGAGCCGCAATGGGACACTTGGTGATGCTGGAGAGGGTTACGTGCAGACAGTTCGATGCACAAGCATGGAACCAGCCAACACAAAAATCGATTTATGTGTAGGAGAGAAAAATACTCCTACAACATAAGAGTATATTTTTCCTAAATGAATTTTAACAAATATGAGATAAAGATATTGTGCGTGTCTTTTCATATTCTACCTAATCATTTAGAGATGAATATATAAAATAGACATAAAAAAAATAGATCAAATATTCTTTCCCAACAAATATATGAGATTTGATTTTCTCATGTTGTGACTCAACTAGTGGTGGGTCCGACATTTATTAAAAAGGAAAAAAGAAAAGAAAAGCTTTGCATGTAAATCGAAGGGTCACAACATGAGAATTGAATCCTCAGGCAACATGAGAAAATATTTTCCCCAAATATATATTGGTTTTATTAGTGTTATGTAACATAATGTAAGTGTTGTTTCCAACTCTCACATAAAAAAGGAGAGAGAAAGTGGAATGATGAAAGAGAAAGAAAAATATGTGGACCCCACCTCTTTAATGTGTGTGTAGGAAAGTGAAGTTATGTTATATTAAATGATAAACATAAAACCCAATATATATATATATATATATATATATATATATATATATATATATATATATATATTCTTACACCGGATCCACTATGACTTACACTCGATCTTACCATTGATCCACTTGTATCCAATGACTCACATTACATAAAACCTGGTGTAAAATGATCTTAACCCATATATATATATATATATATATATATATATATATATATATATATATCTTTCAAATAAGTTTATAAACAAATTTCCCGCATTTTTTTGCCACTCCCCCCATCTTGAACTTGAAGACACAGAAAACCCAGCACTCAACCACAAATTCAAATTCTCCCCTTTCACTCTCTGCAACCTTCAACACTCAGAAAACACACACACAGACACACCAAGCAAACACTTCCTCTTAGGGTTTCGATCTCCAAAACCCTGAGCCGGTTCGTAATCCATTTTTCTGTCATCAATTTCTCCGAACGTCGCTGACAGTTTGTGATTCAAACGATGTACATCAAGGAGATCTGCTTGGAAGGTTTCAAATCGTACGCGACGAGAACTGTGGTTCCGGGCTTCGATCCCTTCTTCAATGCCATCACAGGGTTGAACGGTTCCGGCAAATCGAACATACTCGATTCGATTTGCTTCGTCCTTGGCATCACGAACTTGCAGCAGGTTCGGGCTTCAAATCTTCAGGAGCTCGTGTATAAGCAAGGCCAAGCAGGAATAACCAAAGCTACGGTGTCCATTGTGTTCGATAATTCCGAAAGGACTCGAAGCCCTCTTGGATATGAAGACCATTCAGAGATTACAGTAACAAGACAGGTTTATTACTTTTATTTTAGTTTTTTTTTTTTTTTTTGGCTTTTATGTGCGAATTTCTGGTTTATTTGTTTCTGAACTTCTGTAGTTTCCATTTTTATGTCATTTTGGCGAAAGAGAATTATGGGTTTTGGGCTAAATAGTTAGTTGAATTGATTTTTGTCACTACCTTTTTCTAAGTGATTGTTTTAATTACGGTTTTAAGTTATCTATTATCAACTTTGCAATTTCTCTTTAAAATACTGTTTATAGATTAATAATTAACATAAAAATTAAACGTTATTCAAAATAAGAAAATTAAGCATTGTGGGTTTTAAGTTTAGCAGTAGCTTGGATTGATTTACTGTCTCTACCTTAAGTGATTGTTTTAACTTTTAATCATGGGTTAAGTGACTATTCAATTTAAAATTAAAATTTAGTTATCAATTATCAGCTATGCAATTTCTCATTTTGAGTATAATGATATGTGTTGTTGGGGTACAACGCAGATTGTGGTTGGAGGGAGGAACAAATATTTGATCAACGGGAAAGTTGCACAGCCTAGTCAAGTCCAGAACCTTTTTCATTCGGTGCAGCTAAATGTTAATAATCCGCATTTCCTCATAATGCAAGGCCGCATCACCAAAGTTTTAAATATGAAACCGCCAGAGATATTGTCTATGCTTGAGGAAGCTGCAGGGACAAGAATGTATGAGACAAAGAAAGAGGCTGCTCTAAAAACACTTGAGAAGAAGCAGAGTAAGGTTGATGAGATTAACAAGCTTCTTGACCAGGAGATACTGCCTGCCTTGGAGAAGTTAAGGAAAGAAAGGACACAATACATGCAATGGGCTAATGGCAATGCTGAGTTGGATAGGCTGAGAAGATTTTGTATTGCTTATGAGTATGTTCAAGCAGAGAGGATTAAAGACAATGCTACCTCTGAGGTGGAACAAATAAAAGCCAAGATAGCTGAGATTGATGACTTTACTAAGACGACCCTGCAGGAAGTAAAGGAAATGGAGACCAAAATAGCTCAGTTGACTGCTGAAAAGGAAGCAAGCATGGGTGGAGAAGTGAAATCTCTGTCAGAGAAGGTAGATGCACTTTCCCAGAATCTTGTGAGGGAAACGTCTATACTAAATCATAAAGAAGACACTCTGAGGAGTGAAGAAGCCAACAAAGAAAATGTAAGTACGTGGTGTTTTTTATTCATTCTTTGCTCAGTTTCAAGATGATTATAATCATTTTTTTAATTTTCTAGCTACTTATGTTTTGAAATACTTCCATTTTGTGAACCTAATATTTCAATTTTAAACCTTGATGTTTTAAGATTGTTAAAAATATTGAAGAGTTGAAGCAATCTGTTGAAGAGAAGGCCTCTTCGGTTAAAAAGGCTGAAGAGGGAGCAGCTGATCTGAAAAAGAGAGTTGAAGAGCTCTCCAAAAGTCTGGAGGAGCATGAAAAGGAATACCAGGTAAAAGAAACATATGCTGGCTTGATGTTATCAGGACCTATGATGTCTATCACTGGTATTTCTGTTAGATTGAGGTGTTTCCTTTTATCCTATTGTTCAAAATTATTGGTAGGGTGTTGTAGCTGGAAAGAGCAGTGGTAATGAGGAGAAATGTTTAGAGGATCAACTAGGTGATGCAAAGATAGCAGTTGGGAGTGCTGAAACGGAATTGAAACAGCTGAAAACCAAAATTAGCCATTGTGAAAAGGAACTGCAAGAGAAAACAAAACAATTAAAGTCAAAACGTGAGGAAGCTATTTCTGTAGAAAATGAACTCAACACTCGACAAAAAGATGTGGAAAATGTTAAAATGGGATTGGAGTCTCTTCCTTATAAAGAGGGTGAGATGGAAGCTTTGCAAAAGGTTAGATTGGTTTCTTTTCTGTTAGTTTCTTTTCAATCTAGTGAGGTTTATTTAGTCTCATTTCAATAAATTCTTCTGTAAATAACTTCCAGGAGCGGGCATCTGAGATGGATTGTGTGCAAAAGTGGAAGGATGAAATACGCAATATTTCAGCATACTTATCGAATGTTGAATTTACATACCGTGATCCTGTCAAGAACTTTGATAGGTCAAAGGTGAAAGGTGTTGTTGCAAAATTAATCAAAGTAAAGGATGGGTCCACAGTGACTGCCCTGGAGGTTGGACATCATGATAACATGTATGTGAATTTATAAATGAAAATTCTTACGGTAATCCCTTGAATGTGACCATTTTCAGGTTACAGCTGGTGGAAAGTTGTTTAATGTAGTAGTTGACACAGAAAATACTGGAAAGCAACTACTACAGAATGGTGATCTTAGAAGAAGAGTGACAATTATACCTTTGAACAAAATACAATCCAATACTGTTCCCTCCAGAGTTCAAAAGGCTGCCGTCAGATTGGTTGGTCACTGTAACTTTTATTTTTAAAAATTACTGTTCTACATATATTTTTTTTCTTTTTTAAAAATTATTTATCTACTTATTTTTTGCTATCTAAGTATCTAGATTGCCTAACTAGCTTTGCTGAAGATTTTTGTTACTTCAATTTCAGGTAGGTAAGGAGAATGCTGAAGTAGCACTTTCTTTGGTTGGTTATGAAGACGAATTGAAGGTTTGTTTTCTTGAATTTCAATTCATAATAACATTTCATGCATATATATATAATGCAACCATGGGTACCGAAAGCATTTTCCTTTTCATATTTTTTTTTTTTAATAACCCTTTCCTCCAGTTTTATTTTGTATTTTCTCTTGATTGGCTGTTTGGAAAACTTGATTGATTTTGATTTCCAGATTGTAGTTTTCATTTTATGTTAATTCTGTTCTAACAAAATTTTATGTTTGTTCTAGAATGCAATGGAATATGTATTTGGTTCAACCTTTGTATGCAAAACTATCGACGCTGCAAAGGAGGTAATGAGCAATGATCATTTTTTCTGCCGAGTTACTTGAAGCAATAATTTTACTTTGTGGTGTAAACCCTTTATTGATATTATGTCTTCCTCATGTTGCACTTTCAATCTGCATAATGTTTTTCCCTTGCATTTTTTTTTCTAGTCATATAGATGTTGCGGCCCAAGACCGTGAGCCCAACAAAGACAAGCCCATCCGCACTAGAAGGAGACCAGGATACTTAAAGGACTATTGTCCATCATAAATAGAGACCCAGATTGGTCACATTATATTTGGGTTATTGATTAACAGGTGTAATAGAAAATATAGGTTGTAAGAAAATGTTATAAAGAGCCCTGGGGGCGTAATGGAAAATACAGAAAAGCTTGGACAAACTTCTCTCTCCTTATCTTTCTCTCTCTAATCTGTTATTTCTCTCTAAAAACCCTCACTCATCTCTTTCTGGATCTACAATTTACCCTTCATTGGTGCTTTCATTGCCTCTCATCCTACCTGCTATGGCTGAAAACACGCGTTTGAGGGATCTTTCACAACGTCTGGATACGTTAGAGGAACAGTTTCGTGCAGCAGAAACCGTTCGAACCCAACAGTATTTGGATTTACAGGAATCCAATACCCAGATGCAAGAATCTCAGCACCAGTTGCATGAATCTCAGAACCGCTTACATGTCGACCTCGCTCGCCTATTGGAGTTGCAGCAACAAGGTCCCGTTCGTGGAATTCTGGGTGCTGGACCACAGGGGAATGACTTCGCCAGAGCACGTCATGTTAAACTTGATTTTCCTCGTTTCTCTTCGGGGGATCCAACCACATGGATCATCGCTGCGGAAAGGTATTTCACCTTTTATCAGGTTCAATTACCAGATCGTTTAAATCTAGCTGCATTCCATTTAGATGAACCTGCTGCCAGTTGGTTTTATGGATCAGACCAAAATGGGTTAATGACCGATTGGCGAACATTTTGCACGGCGTTACATAGGCGTTTTGGCCCATCTGAATTTGAGGACCCTGCGGGTGCCTTGGTTAAGATCCAACAGCACAATTCCGTGTTGGAGTATCAGTCCGCTTTCGAGAAATTAGTGAGCAAGGTGCCTGGCCTTACAGCTCCACTGTTACGCAGCATTTTTATTTCAGGATTAAAGACCCATATACGGCGTCTGGTTCTGACCCATCGACCCCAAGATTACCATGAGGCATTTTCCCTGGCACGGGTGTATGAGGACCAATCGGCGGATTATAAGCCTCCTCGCACTTGGTCCACCCCTCCGAAACCACCCCCTAACCAGGCTGGAACTTCTACTACCATGGCCACCAAACCACTTACCTCCTCCTCCTCCAACCCCTTGGCTGCCATTCCCATTCGTCGGCTTTCACCAGCTGAAATCCAGGTGAAACGTGAGAAGAACTTATGCTTTACTTGTGATGAACCATATTCTTTTGGCCATAAATGTAAGGGACGCGCCACTCTTTTGTACATGGAGGGTATGGATGATGACTTCGAAAGTCCGGTTGTAGATGCGACGGTGGAGCGCCCTCACCCTGATATGGCTTCTGAAATCAGCTTCAATGCTCTCTTTGGCCATAGTTGTTCCCGTTCTTTTCGGCTTACAGGCTCTTTAAAGGGGAAAGCAGTTCAGATTTTGGTTGATGGGGGTAGTACCCACAACTTTATCACGGAACGCATGGCTACTTTCATCGGTTTAACCCTGCAACAGGTGCCTCCTTTTCAGGTCCAGGTGGGGAACGGAGAGGCTTTACAGTGTCAAGCCTCGTGTCCAGCTGTCACTCTTTTATTACAGTCCCATGCCTTCCTGGTAGATCTTTATGTATTGGATCTCAAGGGGGCTGATGTGGTGTTAGGAGTCCAATGGCTAGCTACTCTTGGGCCCATCATGACCGATTATGCGCAAATGACCATGACGTTTCAACACTTGAATGCTACTGTCATCTTACAGGGGAATTTGCCTCTCTTGCCGAAACCTATTACTACTGCCCAAATTCACAAGTTGATGGCCCAGAAGTCTATATCTTCTTGTTTTATGTGCCTCACTAGTACCAACCCCACCCATTCCACCGTTCCACCTTTCCCACCACCGCCCTTATCTATCCAACACCTATTACAACAATTTCAAGACGTCTTTGCCACACCCACATCCCTACCACCCGATAGAACCTTCAACCACTCTATCAACCTCTTTCCCAACTCCAAACCCGTTCAAGTAAGACCCTACAGGTACCCGCATTACCAGAAGACAGAAATAGAAAAAATGGTTGCGGACATGTTGGACTCGGGTATCATACAACCCAGTCGCTCCCCTTTCAGTTCCCCAGTTCTTTTGGTTCAAAAGAAAGACGGTACCTGACGGTTCTGTGTTGACTACCGTGCACTTAACACTATCACTGTTCCTGACAAATTCCCCATTCCTACAGTGGATGAATTAATAGATGAACTTCATGGGGCCCACATCTTCTCCAAATTAGACCTTCGCTCAGGCTATCATCAAATACGAATGCATTTGGAGGATGTGCCGAAGACAGCATTTCGCACTCACAGTGGTCATTTTGAGTTTCTGGTGATGCCTTTTGGGCTTTCTAATGCCCCTTCTACCTTCCAGGCCACCATGAACCATATCTTTTCTGGATTTTTACGTCGCTTTGTTGTCATATTTTTTGATGACATTTTGGTGTATAGTCCATCTATGCAGGCCCATGCCGATCATTTATCCCAGGTGTTGCAGACCCTTCGCCACCATCAATTCTTTGTTAAAATGACTAAATGTTTATTCGCGGTGCAGGAGATCCAATTCTTGGGTCATGTAATTTCAGCGTCTGGGGTTCGTCCTGACCCCTCCAAGGTTCAGGCAGTGCGAGATTGGCCAACTCCTAATTCAGTGACCCAATTACGGGCCTTTTTAGGAGTTTCAGGTTATTACCGTCGATTTATTAAGAGTTATGCTATGGTTGCAGCCCCACTTACTGATCTTCTTGCTAAAGATGCGTTCCAGTGGACTTTAACAGCAGATCATGCTTTTGTTTCTCTCAAGCATCTCCTTACTACGGCCCCAATTTTAGCGCTGCCCAATTTCCAGTTACCATTTATTTTGGAAGCTGATGCTTCGGGTGTGGGAGTTGGAGCCGTCCTGTTACAGGAAACTCATCCTATTGCCTATTATAGTCGCAAGCTTTCGAAGTTGATGCAACTTAAGTCTACCTATTCACGGGAGATGTATGCCATTACCTCTGCCGTAGCAAAGTGGCGTCAATATTTGCTGGGATCCTCTTTTATCATCAAGACGGACCATCACAGCTTGCACCACTTGATGACTCAAGTGATTCAGACCCCAGAACAGCAACAATTTTTGGCAAAATTGTTGGGGTACAATTATACGATTCAATTCAAATCGGGCAAACAGAATATTGTGGCTGACGCTCTTTCGCGCCAACCAGAGGGGACTGCGGGCACTTCATCCCCATCACTATTAATTTTGGCTACTCCTACATCTCACTACAGTTCCACTATACAGAATGAGTTACATACAGATCCTTATGCTACACAAATTATTAAGGAATTACAATCAAATTCTTCCAAATGGCCTCGTTGGCAGATGCAAAATGGGTTGTTATTTCATAACCACCGATTGTATATTCCTACTGCGTCTTCCTTGATTCCACTTTTACTGCAGGATTTTCATTCTTCCAGGATAGGGGGTCATGCGGGGGTTCGCCGTACGTTACTCCGCTTAGCAGCCAAGTTCACCTGGAACAAAATGAGGAAAGATGTTCAACAATTTGTACAGCAGTGTGAAGTTTGTCAAAAAGCAAAGTCACCTAACCACACCCCCTATGGCTTACTCCAGCCTTTACCCATACCGGATGAAATTTGGTCGGACTTAACAATGGATTTTGTGACCCATTTACCACCTTCATCAGGGTTCACGGCTATCCTAGTGGTGGTGGACAGACTCACAAAGGGGGCTCATTTCGCGGCCTTACCCTCGAAATATTCGGCTTCTAAGGTCGCTATGGTGTTTTGGGATATAGTGGGTAAGTTGCATGGTCCTCCCCGTTCCATAATCTCTGACAGGGACCCTATATTTCTTAGTGAGTTCTGGCAGACTCTTTTCAAACTTCAGGGGACCCGTTTGCATTTTAGCTCTGCCTACCACCCACAAACGGATGGACAGACAGAGCGGGTTAACTGAACTTTAGAGCAGTACCTTAGATGCTTTGTTCATGAGCGTCCCACAGCGTGGCATCAGTTCTTGAGTTGGGCGGAGTTCCATTACAATACCGCTCACAACCGTTGCACAGGTACCTCTCCTTTCCGGGCTACCTTTGGTCGTTTTCCTCCCGATCTCCTCTCCTACACGCTGGGATCCACGACGGTTGAAGCAGTAGATTACGATCTTCAGACAAGTTCCCAGCTCCTGTCATCATTAAAACACAATTTAAAAAAAGCTCAGACAACCATGAAAGTTCAAGCGGACAGGAAAAGGAAAGACATCACCTTTGTGGAAGGGGATCTCGTTCTCCTTCGCTTACAACCATTTCGGCAGCTCACCATACATCGTCGATCTTGCCACAAGCTGAGCTTACGCTTTTATGGACCCTTCAAAGTCCTCGAACGCATAGGACCGGTCGCTTACCGACTCCAACTTCCAGAAGCTTCGCGAGTTCACCCCGTCTTCCACGTCTCCTTGCTTCGCCCTTTCTTTCCCAATCACAGTTATCAGGTTCATGAGTTTCCCCCAGATCTGCGCACCATACCGCCACAGCACACACCAAAGGCGTTGCTGTCTCGGCGCACCATTTGGAGACATGGACAACCAGTGCCTCAAGTCCTTGTTCAATGGGAGGGGCTGCTTCAGGAAGACTCTACATGGGAAGACGAAACTGTGTTGTTCTCTCCTTCGGACCCCAAGACCACATCTCTGTCTCGCCCTCACTGTTTGCTGGACTCCTCTCTCTGGTTTGGGGCAGCACGGCACTACTGACTCCTTGGGTTCTACCCAGGATCATTCATCTACCCACCATCCCTGTTCCACCGTACCGTCAGCCAATGGGAACGCTCAAGCCAGGATTCTTATCCCCTCACGCACCACTTCACCTTCGACAGCTGTCCCTACTCCTGCACAAATCCCACTTGCGCTTGCTAGCTGTCCCCCACCCTCGCACGCTGGACCGTCCAATTGCGTGCCATGTGCTGGGCCGTCCACTTACGTGCCACTTGCTGGGCCATCCAACCTCGTGGGCGAGGTTTGTTCTGAAGGTGAGGGGGATGTTGCGGCCCAAGACCGTGAGCCCAACAAAGACAAGCCCATCCGCACTAGAAGGAGACCAGGATACTTAAAGGACTATTGTCCATCATAAATAGAGACCCAGATTGGTCACATTATATTTGGGTTATTGATTAACAGGTGTAATAGAAAATATAGGTTGTAAGAAAATGTTATAAAGAGCCCTGGGGGCGTAATGGAAAATACAGAAAAGCTTGGACAAACTTCTCTCTTCTTATCTTTCTCTCTCTAATCTGTTATTTCTCTCTAAAAACCCTCACTCATCTCTTTCTGGATCTACAATTTACCCTTCAGTATAACAGCTTGATGGTCGTTTCTATGCATAAGTATTTGGTGATTTTATGCCCAGCTCTTTTAATGTTTTCTTAACTTACTAAATTGCTTACTGTACATCTGCCTAATGTTAAATAGAATTGCTTTCTAGATTCTGTTACTCAAATGTCTCTATTTAACTACGTAAGTGTTTCCACTATGTGATACTTCAACTGTTCGTTGATCATACAGTCATACTTGTCTAATCTGGCACATGATCATTTCTTACCCACCTATATAGATGCTCAATTCAGCTTGCACTTTGTTGGATGTCTAATAGGTGGCATTTAATCGGGAGATTCACACCACAAGTGTCACTCTTGAAGGAGATATATTTCAGCCAAGTGGTCTTCTGACTGGTGGAAGCCGGAAGTACGGTGCTATTTTGTTTTTATCGTCATAATTTTCACTGGAAGTCACATATATCACTTATTCTCTGTCCAATGTGAGCAGAGAGCATAGAATATCTCGACAAGTTTGCAGAACTTTTTATATTTTACTTTACATGGTTCCGTTCTCTACCAACTGATGCAGTCACTTAGCTTTTAAATGCTTATACCTGATGATATTTTAGGCTATTATATATGCTTCTTGGTATGTTGTAACAGGGGCAGTGGTGATCTTTTGAGGCAACTTCATGCTTTGGCAGAGGCTGAATCAAAACTTTCAGTGCATCAAAGAAGGTTATCAGAGATTGAAGCAAAGGTAGACCTTGAACACCCCCTTTTCAAAATAATATGGAAACTTATATTTAGAAAACCCAATAATATTGAGATTCTACGTTGTAAAACAATAATTGTATGTTGGTCTTTGTTTTATTTGTCTGTCACTGCATTGGTCATCTAAGCCAAAACCCAAAGTCCTGCAAGTATACTCTGGTAAGCCTAAGGCAAGGAAAATAGATGGACAGAATGAAAATTAGGGGAGGGAAAGGCAGCTATAGAAAGAGCAAATAGATGTGAAAGAAGAGTAGTTAGGGGAGGGAGAAAGGGAATCTGTTGAATATAGGGGAAAAGGGAATCTGTTGAATATAGGGGGGAAAAGGTCAGATAGAGAAAATATGGGATTCATGTAAGGAGAAGATAGAAAGAGAAAATATTGGCTCCACGTACTTTTATGTGTGTAGGAGATAAATTTATTTTCTATAACATGAGAAATATTAAACCCTTAGATTATATATGTTAATCTTGTTAAGTACAGCAGTTCAACTAAAGTTTTTTCCTTCTTGTTGGGGACCTTGGACTGTTAAAATAGTTTAGCCGGTTGGGCCATCTGGAGAATGGGTGTTGACATGAAAATAGGACCTGCAGTGCAATAATAAACTCCAGAGGAATCTCAAGTCGAAATCCTACTGGGCACCAAAGAAGTTGTGCGAAAAGAGTGAAGCACCCCTGGGAGAACTTTAAATTGTTAACCTTCTCCATCAGTAAGGTTTCAATTTTCAACAAGAAGAAAATTCCCAGAGATGGTAAATTTTTGGAGAGAATAAAGGCTGTAAGTGCATATGGAATGATGGTGCAGAGAGGATAAACGGTAATGGCGGGGATAAGAAGTAATTGGAAGTTGGTTTGTCATTCTTTTGGACTTTTGGTTTAGTGTCTATTAAACCTTGTCTCTAGGCTCATTTAGTTTCACGTATCTGCTTTAAAGTAGAATGGTCTAAAATCTTTTTTTTGTCTTAGTGCTTACCCTACCCTTTCAAGTCGAGAAGTCTCGAGGGATTTTTTTATCTTTTGGAGCATATTCATCTTTCCATGCCCGTTTCTTATATATAACCACATGGTTTCAAACTTTCAACTCATTCTCAATCTTACAAATCTTTGTTTTGTCTTTCAAACTTTGAACATAAATCTCAATCTTATAATTCTCTGTTTTGTCTTTGTATCTTAACATTCAGATTACAAAGCTCCTTCCTCTTCAGAAAAAATTTAAAGACCTCAAAGCGCAACTAGAACTCAAGTCATATGATCTTTCATTGTTTCAGAGCAGAGCAGAGCAAAATGAGCATCATAAGGTTTTGATTCCTTTCTTTCAGTCCAAAACTGATTCATGAATAAACATTGCAGTTTCACCCTGGTTGTATTATTTTTCTCCATGTTATCCTTCCTCTTTGTCTGCTCCTTCTCATCATCTCATTTCTCTTTGTAGCTTGGGGAATTAGTGAAGAAGATTGAGCAAGAGCTTGAAGAAGCAAAATCTGCAGTCAAAGAAAAACAACTTTTTTACAAGGACTGTGTCAAGACTGTTTCATCACTTGAGAAATCAATCAAAGAACATGACAATAATCGCGAGACTAGGCTAAAAGACTTGGAGAAAAAGACAAAGTCAATCAAATCCCAAATGCAGTCGTCTTTAAAAGATCTGAAGGTATGCTTGAAATTTAAAAGGCTTTTTTTTATTTTTTTTTTAATCATATTATGATTCATTTGAACTGATTTATAACGACTGAATAATTGCCAACTCTAAGTTGATGGTCAAGTAGTTGCACTTGTTGAATTCCAGTTTTACAAGTAATGTGTTAAAATCTTGTTGGAATGAAATATTGGGTTTCCTTTGAAGTGCTATTGGTTACTTCCATTGTGTGGTCGAACATGCAATGTAGCTTTTGATGAGCCAACATTTGCAATTGTTGAAAATGACTTTCATACTCATTGTGTCCTCAATTGTTTGAGGATATTGTCTTGCATTTGTCTTTCATATAATATTTGACGCTCGCGTTTGTTGAAACTATCCTGCATACTTGCATTTATAGAACTTCCATACTCTTTTTGTCTGTCCTTCCCATCTGTTTTAGAGACAAATTTGAATGGGTAAACTAGCATATTGGAAATTACTGATCTAAATTGTGGAATTAACTATTAACTATACAGTGAAAAAACTATTCGAATAAAATTTTAAGATTTTTGAGTGCTCAAAATCATTAATAACCTAAAGTAAATAATGTAACCGAATGATTAAATAATCACTGGGGTGTGATAATTAATGGGTCAGGGTTGTCAACCGTCCTATTATATAATGACTTTGTAATAATGCCTTTTTACTTGGTTTTGCTCGCTGGTTGTTAGGGACATGATAATGAAAAGGAGAGGCTTGTAATGGAAATGGAAGCTGTTATCCAGGAGCAAGCATCCTTGGAGAATCAATTAACATCATTGAGAATGCAGATTAGTAATCTTGCCTCAGAAGTAAAAGAACAACAATCTGCAGTAAGCATAGATAATTATTTTGATTAGATCTCTTTCTCTAGAGCAAGAATTGTGTCCTCAAAACTCCAAGGTGTAGGTTGCTGCTGAAAGGAATAATCTTGATGAAGTTCAGTCACAGCTGAACGCAGTTCGCCTGAAAATGAAGGAATGTGACAAGGAAATCAGTGGTATTATTAAGGAGCAGCAAAAACTCGAACATAAACTTAGTGAGAGTAATCTTGAAAAGAAGAGGATGGAAAATGAGGTAATATTTTAACTGCTCTTGTCTATACCCTTTGAAATTGTGAGCTAAAAAAAACTCCTCATTCTGTTGTTATAGGTAAAACGGATGGAGATGGGAACAAAAAGACTGTTCTGTGAAGGGAACAATATGTATGAATGAAGAAGGTTAAACATAACAACAT